>BQNB010044963.1:0-44573 GCA_026074375.1 Tanacetum coccineum
GGGTGTTTTATGATAATGAATGTGGAGAGGATTACGGAATGTGGCCTACATGTAATCCTGATTTAAGCTTTTGTAGTGGATACGATGCTATATATGGAAAAGGTGAAATTGGAATGCTCGAAAAATGGATGTGCTTTCGGGATCATGAAAGACAAAGTGTTGGAAGAAATCATATGATATTTGCTGACTTCCTTAAGGTAAGATACGGGAATAAGAGTATCGACGATACAACTCGTGAAAGGCGATACTACGAGTGGGTTGCACAGAATAGCGAGTTCAATGATATCGGTATCTCACATGAAGCAACCATGTATGATAACCCGTGCAAGTATCACCATGAGTACCCCACACTCATACTTTCCCCAGAAAAGTAAAGACATGCCAAAACCATAGGATCCCGCATTTAGTGAGGGACACACGAACTCCAAGACACCCATAAATCACGCAAGCACCTCTCGAAACTCAACTCCTAAGAAGAATGCTGACCAAATTCATCAAGAGGACCCAATTTCGAACATAAAAACCTATTTCCCTGATTTCCCACAGCCACGACTTAGAAAACCACGGCCTAGGGATTATTTATACGAAGAAATGTTAAGAATTAAGTTAGGACATACAAATATCAGTAAGTTTGTTCAGAATGAAGTGCTTAACGAGTGGGTAATAGATAGCTTCGATATTGAATTTGACTATGGTAAAACATGTGACAACCCATACTCAAGAAGGTTTGATGAATACAGGGAGGTATTTGACAACGAAATTAAACAGTTGGAAAATGAATATAATTTAAGAATAGGGAAGAAAGGGTATGCCCTGGATGATGTACAGGAAAAATGTGAAAAATATCATGGCGGTACAGTATACCCATGGCATGATGAAGGATTCGAGGAAGAAGAGAAATGGGAAAGTGGTATCGAAAAGACAGACTATGAACCACCTTTTGTTGATATTGAAACCTTTGAAATCAAAAGGTAATCTTTTAAGGGAGGAAAGAGTTTCGTTTGTATAAACAAACAGTTAGATGATACTTTGCCCTTAGGAAGAGCAAATGGATCAAGATTTATGGGAATGATTAGGAAGGAGATGAACGAAGAAGGAGGTACCCGAGGAAAGACGTAGCGTTGTCTTGAGTCTAACTTAAAGACTCGTTAATAAACAAAAGTGCTTATCAAAAGACAACCCGTCTTTTATTAATAGAATTCATTTAATTTTCTGCATATTAGTTGGTTTGAATGCTTCTTACTTAATTTTGCAGGTTCTCACAGCAAGGAAATGGAATTCGAGGTCACATCAACTCGTATTCATGTGGTAAAAATGTTTTTGTTGGGGCGTAACTACTTCAGTTACGCCGTAACGGATATTGCTATGGCATAACCCTCTCTTTGGTTACGCCGTAACTAGATATAACCAAATTTTTAAAATTATTTCTTCCACATGATTACGGTGTAACCCAACTCTTGGTTACGCCATAACTTCCTTCTGAAAACCTTAATTAAGTTCGAAACTTTTATAAAATCGTGTATAATTAAATGAACTTCGTGGGTACGTTCTCTGGAAACCCTCACAAGACTTTACTCGTCCACTTGGGCCACTAAGTGGTTGAAAAGGCTTTTTGCATATGCTAAATGCAACCGTGATTCCTACGAAAGTGAGTTAGGTTTTTACAACCAAATAAGCCAAAAAAAAATTGGAGCCGTGGCCTTTTTTCTTTAAAATAAGCCACGAATTTTTGAGCTTATACACCACATAATCAGTAGTTAAACAACACGAATTCACCCTGTGCTCTGGTGCCAATTGATAACATTAGATTCACCCTTAGAACAACCGATCCGGAGGTATGGTAAAATGAAAAAGATGTTGAGCCATATTATTAGAGAGAAAAGAGAAAAGATAGGAGAAGTTGTGTGTGTGGTTGAGAGAAAAGAGAAAAACACACACACTCACACTTTACAAATGTGAACTTCTACCCCTCCATGGAAGTATGGAGGGGGTATTTATAGTCCCGGGCTTGACTAGCTAAACTAACCCGACACGACTATAAATGATAAATGTAATTCCGGATTAGTCACCATATTTTAGGGCTAACAGTTTTCTTGTATAATTTTGTTTTGAAGGTTTAATGCGTGTATTTTGTTTAGTGATTTCAGGGGATACGAGTTTTCTTAGGATTCGCTTGTCAAGAGTTCAGCTCTTGCCATCATTATTCAAAGTATAGAGCAATGCTCAGGGGAGTCTCTCATTCTAATTCTACTCTTATTTTTGAATTTCATTTCTTTAAATATATAATAGAGACACTGTACAAACCAAGTGGAGGGATGAGAGTAGAATTACCACTTGACCTATATTTGCCTTCGATTTTCTAGTTTTCTTTTGAAAAATTGTGCCAATTTTAAAAATTTTGACATGTTTTTCTTACTAAACTAGAATAAATCTTTGTCGAGCGCACTATTACCCTTTATTTCAATTGGTGAGGTTAAGCTTAATGATTCCATTTTCATCTATTATACAAAAATCCACCAAAAATATGAGTGTGCCAGTAGTATGTAGACTTTAGAACTTGGCATGTACAACATTTCGAGACCTATTTGATTAGCATGAATAGACTGTTCAAGAAAGCAACATTTAGGAATTTACCCCAAAACAGCCTATATGTGTGTGTTTATCGACTTGTTACACTGACTTGTCGACATCCTGTGTAAAACCCCTTGTTGCACTCATTTTTAGTGCAAGATACCCCTAGATCACCTTGTTGGGCCAATCCTTGTTTGAACCCTTTATGTTAATGTTTCGTTACACCATTTCGTCTTAGCCAACCCTATAGTCTATATTTTCTTTGTGTTGAAATTCCTGGCTACTTATGTCCATGGTTTGGGGAAATGAGCACGAAAATTTGTGCATTCATGGAAGACCTATCACTCTTGATCTATGAAGACCCCCATGTATCATCACTTTCGATATTGCTTATCTCAAGTGGGGGATATGTATATTGTATGTTATGAAGAAAAAGAAGTTAGTTTAAATTTCTGTAGTTATTCATGTTGGTTACGTGTTATAAAACCAACAAGTTGTTCGAGATATGGAGATGGTGCAACTATAAGCCATCTATATGATTTTGAAGGCTGGGCTAGTTTGACATTTCAAAGACGGACTTCATTATTACTAGCCTATTATTATGATTAGATTTCTGCACTTGGATACATGGATTACTAGATGGACGGTAGCTGGTTATGACAACCTTAGATTATTTAGACTATTTGTTTTATGTATTTTGTTTAACACAAATTAAATGTGTATCCCATGTCTTATCCTACCCTTTAAATGATTCTAGCTTTTAGCCTGATCGAGTTAAGGAAAGAGAAATCACATGTGTCTCGTCCATGGATTTAGCCAAGCATGTGTGATTTTGTCGCCTTTTCTGAAACAGTGGTATCAGAAAGAATCAATCACCTGTTTAAACCTGTGTGTGTCACCCATGTTGCCTTTAAGAGCTGTTTAGACCCTAATTCTAACTGGTGCAGATTTTTTGTACTTTCCAAGCTTATGATAGAATACATGATATGACAGTGCAGTTAAGTGATCACCCCGAAAATAGAACACTTAGACTAGTAAGAGAGTTGAGTGATTTTGATCCCCTTTTCGTAAGGTGTTCGGCTTTGATGTTTTCTAGCATAAGTAAATTATGAATTCATTTCTCTGAGTTAAATTGGGGAAATCTTTATATGAATTATTCTAACAGTTCTACTTGAGGGCAAGTAGAAGTCAAGTGGGGGGATATTTGATAACATCAAATAGTTAATACTTTTTAGTATCAAAATCTCTATCAAAATGCTTGTTATTATTGTTTAAATGCCTAAAAATGCTACTTAATCACTTTATACTTCGTTTATAGAAAGATTACAAGCATTAAAGCAAGAGACGCGTGATTTGGACGTGGAACACAAGCAAATGAAGATGCTCAAGGCTATTTACGGCATAACCACCCCGCAGGAGTTACGCCGTAACCAAGATTAAAGAAGTAATGGGTCAGCACCATAGTTACGGCGTACCCATGATGTTACCATTACGCCATAACATACCTCGTTGAAGAAGGATGACTTATCCTAGTCCTAGTTACGGCGTAACATGGACACTTTAGTTATGCCGTAACACAATATAAGCCTGCATAATGGAAGCCCACGTCAGCACGGTTACGGCTTAACACCTACTTAACAGTTACGCCGTAACAAAATCGATACTTATAAATAGAGCCCTCATTCGGCACATTCAACATTAACCCTTCCACCATAGTATCAAGGGGCGAACCAAGCTTCTACAGGTCGAAGAAATCCACCAGAAGTCCAAGGAATAAGTCACTTCACTTAATTTTGTATTTAATCGTTCATAAACGTATATTGTAAGACTAATGATGATTCAATCTATGATTCCTTTCAGTTACTCTTGTTGTGTTGTTACCATGAGCGGCTAAGCACTTCTAGTGTTGGCCTAGTTATGAATTTACTATTGTTATATTGAATGTTTCCGGTTTAATTATCGCTTTATTAGATATCCTTATAGCCTGTCATTGATCCCTGAGTTTTGGTAGTGTTGAGGGTGGTTTAGATCCTGTTAGTTCTGTTATTAGGCGGACTAGTTGAACTTGGGGTTAACAGGGTACTAGGGTAGGTTGACATCTATCCCTAGTGTAGGAATTTACCAAATTACCGCCTCTATCGCATTAAACACTTAAAAAGCGCAGGAACTCTTTCAGAGATGGTTTATAATCTATCTAGGTTATAGACAGGTCTTTAGGATAGTTGGAGTTTAATCACTACAACTTGGATGCCCTACCTTTGTGACTTGTAGGGGATTCAGGATCGCAGGAAGTATAGGGCAAACCTCAAATGCCAATTCAGGTCTGTTGGTATTAGAACCACTAATAAAATGATACTTAGACATTACACAGGAAATACACATCATAACATTAGTTATAAAATAACTAGGGTAGCACGCTTTTCTCCCTGATCACTTCTATCTCATTTATTTTTCAGCATTTATTTTCCTGTTAAAGATTTCAAATATATTCAAAACAATTTTCAAACCTGTGACATTTCAAATTAAAACTAATACAACTTAGCTCTTGGGACGACCTCGGATTTACCAAACCTGCACTACACACGACCGGGTTCTGTGCCCGTTAGTGCGTCTAGACATCGGTAGACGAGTTTTATAAATTTAAAACTTGTAAAATTATTTAAAACAAATAACGCATCATTTAGCATCTAAACAGGCCCCGTGTGCGACTTTGGTTATTGGGAAGGTGGCGATTAGAAGTGGGACATTAAGTTTAGAAGAGATTTATTTGATTGGGAGGTACGTCAATTTGATGACTTTATGCTTGTGTTAAACTCGATCGTGATGACGGCTTCAAGGGATGATAAAGTCATCTTTATGGTCTTTTGAACCTTCAGGAAGATATTCATGTAAATCCTTTGCGTATGAGGTGGAGAATATGAATTACAATAGTAATTACCATCTCTTCATGATATGGAAGCTCAAAGCCCCGCCTACAACCCGTATTCTTTGTTGGCAAATTCTACTCGGTAAACTCCCAACTAGAGATTTACTCTTCAAATTCAGATGCATCCCTGAAATTCAGCCTAGCTGCCCGTTATGCAACTCTAATCCAGAGTCTGTAGACCATCTATTTGTTCATTGTAAGAACACTCTTTTTATTTGGTGGTCTTTAGTAGATGGATGGGATTTTAAGTGGGCATTCCCCGGACTTTGGTAGATTTATTCGCTTGGTGGATTGACATGGCTAGTTTCTCAAAGTGTAAAGAAGTATGGGGAATGTCATTTTTCTTGGTTTTATGGGATATTTGGGAAGCTAGAAATAAAGCCGTTTTTTCTAATAAGGAAACATCACCCTATCATATTTTAGACCTTGTGAAATCCAAGACTGGGTGTTGGATTAAAGCTTTCTTTCCGTCATGCGCGTCTTCACTATTAGATTTCTATATAGATATATTCTCGATTTCAATGAATTATCCTCGTAAGTAGATCCTTCTTAGCTGGTATGCTCAACTCATGGAGCTTTAAAATTTAATGTTAATGGGTCAGCTTTGGGTAAGCCATGTTTTGGCTATTTTTTCAATATCAGTGGGTATTTTGGATTCAAATGTTGCTGAGGTGATGGCCATTAAAAAAGCATGTAGCATAATTAAAGAGAAGGAGGAGTTAAGATATGTTAGTATAACTATTGAAAGTGATTTCTAAATGCGGTGTCTTGGGTTAATCATCCGGATGAGAGGCCATGGAGGTTGCTTCATCACTTTCACGAGATTCATGATTTCCTATCTGTGAGTTCTAATAGATTTGTTACGCATATTAAGCGAGACGTAACAATGATGCTGATAAGTTGGCCTAAGAAGGTGTGTCTCGATCAGTTCCATTGGTTGTTTGGAAAATGGTTTGAGTTTCGTTCCTTGGGTGTTGTTTAGGTTGTATGTAGGAGCTCCTTGGTTTTTCTTCTCTTTTTATCATTGTATGGTATAGATCATGTGTTTTGTGGTATGTAGCAGTGCATTTTTAATAAAGATTATCTTTTAAAAAAAAGATGCCATCATATCTTACTAAATCTGTTTAATCATCGTGTGTTTAATTTAGATAAAGTGGTTAGGTTAATTCTGTGGTATTTAAATGTTTTTTTGTTATGAGGATGTTTGTTTAAGGTTTAGATTGAAATTTAAGGAGTGTTTTCTAATTTATTTTGAAAAGTTAGGTTGATCATCTTTTGTTAGATTGTCGTTGTAGATGAGGAAGTGTTTGTGATTCTACTAGTTTGAGGTCGTTTATCATATAATTCTACTATTTGATTGTTTCAGTATATGAACTCTTGATTCTATTATAATTGTAGCACAGTTGAAGTGATGAAAAACCTACTCTATTATGTATTTTGTGTGAGGCACATAGGTTAAATTTAATAAGGAGATATCTGGATTTTTAATTAAAATAGACTTGGAACAATTTTGATTTTTTAAAGAGGACAGCTAAAAAATTTGAAGTATCTGATAATGTATATGTGGCATGAACCACCTTTTAAAAAGATCATTAAAAATCCTCTTTTGCTAATCGATTACATTTTATTCCGCAATGTAAAGATCACATCGATGAGTTCATGATGGTACATGAGGATTCTAAATCTTATTTGGAATCACTTTTGCTGAATTATGTGGTTTCGAGCCTCTACCCAATTCAAATAAAAAGCAATCTAAGGGGCTGTTTGATAAAACAAAATGATTTAGCACTGAATGATTCAAAACCCTGAATGATTTAGCAACTCTGAATTAACTTGGTTTTGAATAAAAATATCATGTTTGACAAATTTTCTGAACCGGTAACTCGCCCATATAAAATTGACATATTAACCTCCGTACAAATATCTATTTTTTTGTTTATTTTGTTGTTATTAATATTAATATATGTTTGGTAAATTAAACTATTACTCAGCATATTAATTCTTGTTAATTCGAGTATGTTCAATTGCTATTTACTTATATGTATGCCATGCATATGGATGAAAAAATGTATACATATCTTGCATGTGACATGTGGTCCTTCATACACCTAGAAGTATATGAAGTTGTATTTTTGATCATGTGACCCTTTTATAAATTGTTATGTTCATGATAGTTAAAAATAAAATTCGGCGTGCAAGAGGGCCCAACATAATTTGCATCTGAATGAATTTGTATGGCCTTGCGTGCTGCTCCATTCAAAGCCAATTAGAATGATCCAGAGACATAACAAAAATTAGCAAACACTCACTCACCTCTGACCGATTCAATGGATGACTCTGAATGACCAATTAAGAGGCTATCAAACAACCCCTAAATCTTATTCTAAATCATTTGTCATTTATGATCTTTTTCTCGATCGATACTTTTGTATCTTGAACATTTGATTGATATTTTTCATACCTGTTTTTCCTAAACCATTTTAATGTGTACCTCCTCGGATCCAACAATTATGTTAAATTTGTTGAATATTAAAACCGGTAGGTACAATGAATTTTTTAAATCACAATATATATATATATATATATATATATATATATATATATATATATATATATATATATATATAGGAGGGTTATTGTGGTGTAGTAGCTTAAAGTTGTTAAAATGAGAAGTGATTTTAACCATTGAAACGACTAATTGACATGCGATTTAATTAATAGTAGATACATGACATTAAATCTTATACATAAAAATTGATGTACAACCACTAAAAAACTTGATACGTAACCATTTATAGATGATACATATGATACATAGTTTTGCTTTAAAAAAGACAATTAATAGAAATAAATATTTTATTCGCAAGTTCAGTGATACACTCTTACAAGTAACATCTGAGTTAACAAATAATTATTAAACTTGTTGGTTTAATAACAAATCTTAAGCCCACAAACGGGTTTGGGTCGACTAACATAATCTATCATCTAATACTACTTCGCAGTTGGAACATGAGGTCTTCTGGTGATTGTTGTGATATTGTGCTTACTTGAGGACAACTGTGAGATAGACTTCAATAACCTTTTTTTTAGAAAATATAAGGTTTTGTGAGAAACTAAATAAAAAACTACGATTGGAAACGAACGTGAAAGGAAAGAAAAAAGAAACAAATGAAATGAATCAAAGAAATATGTTATTTCTTCTTTCGTGAGATTTTTTTTAAACATAAGATGTGAGATGATATAATATAAAATAATGGGGTTGGAGATGTAAAGTGTCTTTGTTTGTTTTGTCTTGACGTGGGATTCAAAGGCGAAAGGAAAAAGAAAAAAATGAAGAGTGAAGGAGATAAATGGTGACGGGGTGATATAGATGTAGTGACACATGACGGCTGACTAGGTTTTATAATTCAACTCGCTCTAATGCTATGTTAAATGTTTAACTCCGTGAAAATCACTTTATTAAACATGCAATATTTATAGATACAAATACACAGCTCTAATCCTAATAGACCCTAACCCCACATTGGGCATGGGCCATATCTACCTCTAGTAAAATTTTGGTTATCTGATCACTTTTTTTCTCGAGACTATGTTTGTTTAAGGATTAGATTGTACGAGTCACTGTAAGTTTAAAATTTAGGGTTTTGTTTCTTGCTCTTTTTTTGGGTAAATTGCAAATTATGTCCTTAAAGTTGTTTAAGGATTAGATACAAACTTAATTCTAATTGTATATATCTATCCTACATGGCAGTGCAAAAACGCCTACGAACCATTTTCTCTAACGAAGCTCCTATTATATACTGCACGTGCCCTGCACGGGAGGGCATTTTCGTCATTCTCATACGTTGAGCCAATTCAGTGCCCAATGATCTTTCACTTGGATTCGAATACAAAATATCTTAAGTGTTAGATAAACTTTAACATTCTAAGGTCACTGAGTGAACAATCACTTAGTGAGTTGCCTTCAAGAGCTCAAGCCCGAGTCTACAAGAAAGTCTCAACCATTCAGTGATACGGTCCTTAGTGAATCAACTCCCTGAGCTGAAGAAGAAGGTGATAGGTTTAGTGAGTTATGGCAATAGACTCACTAAGCTCCATACAATCTCCAGCAACTAGAAGACCCTGAAGACAAGAGCCTAAAGAATAGGCGGGATAGTTTGAAATGGATAAGTCCAAGCTCTTATTCAACTGAAGTCAAACTATCCTGAATAGGGTATGAAAACAAGGTCAGTGTCAACACTGACCTTAGAAAGTTTGTTTTTCTCATACTTAGGTTAGAATTGTAATAGAGACAAAGTTGTACAATATGTACTAGCCTATCAGCATTAGGACACACATTTATCACCCATGTGGGTGCTACCCTACCTAAGTAGTATAAATAGAAAACTTTGTAAACAGAGTAGGTTAAGTTTGTACATTCAAATTCGTATCTTTCACAAACACCTACTCCTCTAAATCAACTAAGTCCCTGAGCAAGCTCTGTTGGTTAGCATAGTTGTCATTTTTGCATAACAATTTAAGTTATGCAAAGCTGTTAGTGAGGAGATCACACATACACACACATTGTCATTTAATTCCCATTATAGTTCCGCATACAATGGGGTATAATTCTTAATAAAATTAGTTAAACATTGAAAAGTTAGTTTTGTGTCTTTTACTTATTGTCTTTACTTTATACAAAACCTTTTCAAAGAAACTTTACTTTACTTTACTTTCATGTCGTGGGTTAGTTAATCTTAACTTCAGAGTTATTGTTAACTAACTAAAAAGGAACAACAAGTGGTATCAGAGCAGAAGGTTTATAAAACTTTTAACACTTAAAATCTGCTTAAAATTTTAAAAATCCTAGATCCTTAAAATGGAATGCTGAAGTCTGTCCCTAGCTAGTAGACAAAAAAGGATGGTAAGCTATTGCTGATATTGCCCTCCAAAACTAGAGTCGGGAAAATTTAATAATGAATTGAAAGAAGCAAATGCTTTTGGCTATTGTTAGCCTTAAATATGAGTGAACAGAAAGTTTAGTTATACGTATACCGAGTTCGGTCATTTAATTACGTTATATGTTTGTAATGAGTTATAATTTTCTCGGAATCCGGCTCGATAGTTTAAATCTAAATATGGTATATGTTTCGGGTTTATTCCCAGCAAAACCCAGAGCCGAAGTCACTAGTCATATTATCTCCGAATGTTGCTTATTGTGTTCGGGGTATATAAGTACTTTTATCTATTTGATATAGTGATAGATAAAATACATGATTGCTATATATATTATTTCAGTTTCCATTTTATCTTATTCTCTCTCAATTCTATTCCTCTTTCTCTTGGCTTCTTAAAATGGTCAAAACTCTTCTCTCTTAAATTTCTTAGGTGGATGCGATGTCAGTGATTTATGTTATGAAGTGATTACGGGTTCCTACAGTTTGCATCAGAGCAGAGGGGTGGATTTGTGTTTGAGTCTTGGTGGTTGATTAGCAAATTTCCGTGGCTTATTTTGTTTAAAAAAGCCCACGGCTCAAAAAGATTATTTGGGCTTATTATTATGTAGTTTAGTAGTTCTAAAAGCTTTTTAGTAGTTAAAGTTTTCGATTGCTTATTTCATTTTTAGATCTAGTTTTATAAATAGTTTTAAAAATAGTTTATAGTTTTAATCAAAGTTTTTACAAAAGTTTTTTTTTTCATATAGCTTATTTATATCTTAAAAGAAGTTTTAGCTTATAGCTTATTTATCCTAATATCTTGTTTTCTTGTCTTATCTTTAATTTCATCCTTCCATCATCTAAGGCCGGAGCTTAAGGGTCTTATAAGGTTGATAAATAGATAAAGTTTTGATCTTTTTGTTTTTTATAGAAGTAATTAGTAAATAAAGTTGACACCTTTACTTGCTAATTAGTGAAGTAGAAGCTTCAAAGTGATAAGTTTATTTGTTTATTAAGTTTGTAAGATCGGGCGGTTTTATATCATTCCGGTTCTTCATTCGGTTTCACATTCTTTCTCTTTTTCATATTATTAGTGTAGTTTAATTTTGCTTAATATGTTTTTTATTGCTTATATGTTCGTTAGCATGATTAATGAGTAGTTTATATATGCTTGTCAAGTGTTTGTGATTAGTGACTTAAGTGTGGATTAAAAAAGAGATTTGTTGACTAATAATCTTCGGGTTATTTAGATGTCTTATTTGATTATTTCGAAGGGCAAAAGCCGGAGAAATAGTCAAACATCAAATCTAGTAATTAATACTTATATAAGATATTGTTTTCAAAATAAACCAACATTGTGAGAAAATAATATTTTTACGAGTACAAATTCGTCATTAAAACCATTTTTTATATACTTAACGAACTTAATACTTCACTTGACAAGCATATTCGTCTTATATATCTTTTTAGATCATTTTCGTTAGTTTACTATTTAGTTTATATTAGCTTATTTTTATATTATTAGTATAATTAAAAACTAAAATTAAAAGATATTCAAGCATCAAATAAGGAACATAAACGTAAATCTTAATTCAATTCACGTTGGGAGACGACTCCGGAAGATTTAATTATTACTTTTTCTAAAGTAATTTTTACATCTGACGGGAAATACTTAATAGATTACTTCGACACGCGTTTGATGTTTTATCAAAATGTTTTAATAGAAATACTTATTAACAGAATCGATACTTATAAACAGAGCCCTCATTCGGTACATTCGACATCAACCCTTCCACCACAGTATAAAGGGGTGAACCAAGCTTCCATAGGTCGAAGAACTTCACCAGAAGTCCAAGGGAGAAGTCACTTTACTTAATTTTGTATTTAATCGTTCATAAACGCATACTGTAAGACTAATGATGATTCAATCCATGATTCCTTTCATTTACTCTTGCTGTGTTGTCACCATGAGCAGCTAAGCACTTCTAGTGCTGGTCTAGTTATGAATTACTGTTGTTATGTTGAATGTTTCCTGTTTAATTATCTAGTTATGAATATACTGTTGTTATGTTGAATGTTTCCTGTTTAATTATCGCTTTATTAGACATCCTTATCACCTGTCAGCGATCCCTGAGTTTAGGTAGTATTAAGGGTGGTTTAGATCCTGTTAGTTTTGTAATTAGGCGGACTAGTTGAACATGGGGTTAACAGGATACTAGGGTAGGTTGGCATCTATCCCTAGTGTAGGAATTTACCAAATTACCACCTCTATCGCATTAAACACTTAAAAAGCACAGGAACTCTTTCAGAGAGGGTTTATAATCTATCTAGGTTATAGACAGGTCTTTAGGATAGCTGGAGTTTAATCACTACAACTTGGATTCCCTACCTTTGTGACTTGCAGGGGATTCGGGATCGCAGGAAGTATAGGGCAGACCTCTAATGCCAATTCGGGTATGTTGATATTAGAACCACTAATAAAATGATACTTAGACATTGCACAGGAAATACACTTCATAACATTAGTAATGAAATAACTAAGGTAGCACGCCTTTCTCCTTGATTACTTCTATCTCATTTCCGGATGTAAATGATACTTTCTGTTGAAAGCTTTTTTGAATGATCCGGATATTTACTTTTCACATTTATTTTCCTGTTAAGATTTCAAATCAATTCAAAACCATTTTCAAACCCGTGACATTTCAAATTAAAACTAATACAACTTAGCTCTTGGGACGACCTAGGATTTACCAACTCCTGCACTACATATGACCGGGTTCTCTGCCCGTTAGTGCATGTAGACATCGATAGACGAGTTTTATAAATTTAAAACTTGAAAAATTATTTAAAACAAATAACGCATCAGTTGTCCTACTCGAGACTGAATTAAGGGTTCTGGGGTGAAGCTATGTTAACAGCTTGCTATTTATTAAATATGGTTCCTAACAAAAGAAACATAATTACCCCTTATGAACTCTTGACTAAAAAGAAACCAAACGTAAACTACCTCAGGGTTTGGGGTTGTAGGGCAGTTGTAAGACTGCCTGATCCAAAGCTAAAAGCTTTAGATGAAAAAGGCATTGAATGCATCTTTGTTGGATAAGCTGAGCATTCCAAGGCTTTTAGGTTCTATGTTATTGAACTTAATGAACCAGTTTCAATTAACTCTATAATTGAATCAAGGGATGTTATCTTTGATGAAAATAGATTCTCAATAGTCCCTAGACCAAGTCAGAGGTCCCTGATAAATGGAACTGATTGGTGGTTCAGTGGTCCCTGAAGAGGTTGTGACTCAACAACCTGAACCTGAGCTTAGAAAAGGCAAAAAGAATAGGACTCTAAAGAACTTTGGACCTAAATTTCAATTATACTTAATTGAAGGAACAAGGGATGAGGTCTCTGACCAACATTCCTATTGCTTTAATGTTGAGGATGACCCCAAAACATTTGATGAAACAATGAATTCCCAAGATGTTGCTTTTGAGAAAGAGGCAATTAATGATGAGATGGATTCCATCATGGGCAACAACACTTGGGTGTTGACTGATCTACCTCCAGGTTGCAAACCTCTTGGTTGAAAATGGATTTTAAAAGAAAACTGAAGGTAGATGGAACTATTGAAAAGTTCAAGGCTAAACTAGTCATTCAAGGCTTTAGATAAAATTCAAGGATGGACTACTATGATACTTATGCTCCAGTGGTACGTATAGTACCATATGACTGCTGATTGCTTTGGCATTAATTCACAATTTAATTATTCATCAGATGGATGTGAAGACAACTTTCTTAAATGGTAAATTGGATGAGGAGGTCTATATGAACCAACCTTAGGGCTTCATCATGCCTGGCAATGAAAATAAGGTATGTAAACTGATCAAGTCTTTATATGGACTAAAGCAAGCACCTAAGAAATGGCATCAAAAGTTCAATAAAGTAGTTTTGTCTAGTGGTTATTTATTTAACCAAGCTGACAAATGTATATATATCAAATTTGATGAAACTGGTAAAGGAGTCATCATTTGTCTATATGTTGATGACATGCTGATCTTTGGTACTAACCAAGTTCAGGTTAACCCGACAAAGGAATTCTTGTCATCTAAGTTCTCCATAAAGGACATGTGGGGAGGCTGATGTTATTCTTGGTATAAGGATTAAACATGAAAGTAATGGAATAGCAATTTCTCAATCTCATTATGTTGAGAAGGTACTGAAGAAATTAAATTACTTTGATTGTACTTTAGTGAGTACTCCTATAGATACAAGTGAGAAGCTGATGCCCAATAATGGTCAGGCTGTATCTCAACTTTAGTATTCTATGATGATTGACTGCCTGATGTATGTCATGACTTGTACAAGGCCTGATAATGCTTGTGCAGTGGGTAAACTGAGTAGGTATATTAGTAATCTTGGTACTTAGCATTGGCAAGCAATTCAGAGGGTACTAAAGTATTTTAAGAAAACCATGGACTATAGTTTGATATATACTGGCAAATCAAGAAATAAATAAAAAAATACAAAATAAAGTATAGAATATAAACAAAGAAAAGAAAAAACAAAGACATTAAGAGGTGTCTAAGCACCCTTCTCCCGTCACATATAGCTGCCAGTAAGAGGTTTATGCCTATTACTGCCTCTTTAATGGCCCAGGAAAAAAATAAACGTTCTTATAGGTGTTTGGTTCTTTACTGCCATCTGAATGACACGACAAAAAAAATACAGTCTTAATGACCTACAATGTCTGACCGCGTCTGATGAATGAGTCAGATTAAGATGCTGTTAAGAGGTATTTCTGAAAAAACAAACACCACCTAAGATGAGAAAAAGATCATACTTTCATTGTATATGAAAGATGTCTTAAGCCGTTAATTAACTTAAACGGTTCCATCTCAATAGCTAAAGATATAAAACTCAGATGAATAAAACCAATTTACATGTTTAATCATTAGTTTAAAAACTTGAAACTTGAAAATAAACATCGGTTTGATCAAATTCAGGTCTTAATACTAATCTTCTAAATCAAGGGGCACGGTGGTGAGTTATGTGATTTATGCAGCCGAGTTTAGAATCGAAGGCTTTAGTTAAATAAATCATCTGTTTACTTAGATGCTTCTCACATAGCCTTTAGAGATGGCAACATGCAAGATGGCAGAGGCTATACAAGCAGACTTCCGGATTAAGATGCTGTTAACAGGTATTTCTGAAAAAACAAACACCACCTAAGATGAGAAAAAGATCATACTTTCATTGTATATGAAAGATGTCTTAAGCCGTTATTTAACTTTAAACGGTTCTAATCCCAATAGCTAAACGATATAAATATCTGATGAATTAAAACCAATTTACTTGTTTAATCGTTTGTTTGTTAGTTTAAAAAAATTACTCTGAATTACATAGGTTGCTCCAAATTCAGGTCATCGAACTACTAATCTTTCTAAATTCAAGGAGCACGGTGTGTGAGTTATGTGATTTATGCAACCGAGTTTAGAATCGAACAGGCTTTTAGTTAAATATCTTATGGTTTATTAGATTCATTCCCAAATTGCCATTGAAGTGGCAACATGCAAGATGGAGTGGCTATTCATGCAGACTTAACATAGTATTGATTAAGCATACAAATTTCTAGGCCTTTTTGGCTAAGATCAAGTGTAGTATCTGTTCTTATCAGTTTAATATCTGATATGTGAGCCATTGGCTCACTCGATATTAATCTTATATATTTTATGGGGGAAGAACCCATCATAGTAGCTTGCTGCTGGGGTTCTTCACGTGTCGCCTTGGCGTTGCACTACTGCCTTGGCCTGGCTCACCCATCCAATATCAGCTTCATAATTTACTTCTTTAATGAGTACTCTAAATTGATCAGTCAACTTGGCCTACCAAGTATTGTAGTTTTTTTAACTACAAACCTCCAAACCAGTGGTTTTAATGACTTGATATAATAAACATTTAATTATATACTGAATCACTGAATTAACTTGTTTCATAGAACAGTTTGCTCAGTAGATGGTGGCCGCTTGTTTCTTGAAAATTTGATTTCTTCTAAAATTCAGCCAACATGTTTCAGCCAGCATGTTTCGTTGTTTACAGAATAGTTATTCAAAATTTCATTAAAGTAAAACATTTCTACTAGCTACTACATTTTTCCTAGGACATCTCGCTCCCATTTGTCCTAGAACATCTCGCTCAAATAAACTTATTGATGAATATCTGAAATTTGGGCTCGTTACCTAATACTTTGGTTAGAGCATCACCAGGAAAAACAAGAACGGTAACTGGTTTATGCAAATTAATCTCTTTGGCGAGATTAACATGCTAAAATGGGGTATTGTGAGAGGATTTTTGTGATGATAAATGCATTGGAGTAGCTAGCAAAAAACAGATTAACCTTGAAATGCACTACTAAATCCATAATTATATGAAACTAGGTTAAGGAAGCTAATGATTAAGAGCCGAACGATAAAAGGTCCTATGTTTAGAAGAAGAAAAGTGACATTAATCTTCTGTTTTGATTGATGTGGGGGGGTAATCTGTCGGATTAAAATTAATTTTTGTATGGTACTTGGGTGGGTATAACTGTTTTATTAGTGATGTAATAACAGTTAATGTCAAATTTTCTATAACCAAAGCAACTTAATATTTATGTCAAATTGTATCTTTTACGGCTCAAAACAATGAAGTACTCAAAAAAATGAAGTACAGCAAAAAGTTTCAGACAGTTTACATCCCAATTATTTCATCGTCTGTGACATTTCATTACAAACAATTCATTAACTCTATTGGATATTAAGATTAAACTTCTGCAAATTTTGGTAGAGACAAAAAGATTTTAATTATGCAAGACGATATGTATAGCATCTATAAACAATTTTATCAAATTTCAAGAGAATACTCAGATAACAAAAATCGATTATAAACCAACAACCTTAATAACAATCATATGCGCCTTAAAATTAATCGCTTTTCACTATACACGATACTTAGTACCTCGCCATCAACTATTTGCTCGTTAAACTCATTTGGAAAGGCCTAATCTTACTGGGATTCTGACTTCGTTTAATCTTGCATCTGTGGCCCTATCTAACCAAGGAGAGAAAGCATAACTCGATCTATCAGTAGACATCCACAACTCATCATCGTTACCTTCATCGTCACTACCTTCATCATCACCACTTCATAACACTCACATCATCGTCCATATCTGAGAACGATGAATAAGAGGTATGCATTTATTTCCAAAATGCGCCTTGGAATCTTAAGCCTCATTGACATCTCATAAACTAACACGTTTTAAAAATGAATGAATCTAACAATCTATCAGCAGATAATCTACGCACAACCTGCTTACACAACAACCTTTAAGAAACTCTTCCCTTCATTCGATACATACTAGTAAACTAATGACAAAAACTTTATTTTCATTATCATACCAACACGGTATCAAACCTCATTTTTAATCCAATCTTTTTATTCATGCCAAAGTTGTTTACAGTCAACATATCAAAACCAATACACCAAACGCCCAAATATCAGCGGGGTTTTTGAACACCGCTAATCACAGCTTCTGGTGAGAAATACAACGGGTTACCCCTCCAATAACGACCCGGATCCTTCTTCTTAACCTGCTTCACCCTTTTCGCTAATCCTAAATCACCAACTTTAGCAATAAAACCATCACTATTCTTATTAGGCATAATCAGTATATTCTCAGGTTTTAAATCACAATGAACATACCCTCGTTTATGAACGTGACTTAACCCTTTTAGAATTGATCTGAGATTAAAGCTTAAATCAACTTCCAACAATCCGTTACCGTGAGACATCTCAATAACATCAGCTAGGGTTCCACCAGAAGCAAACTCAAATAACAAATTATAAACCATCTGATTATTCTCAAGAGTAATCTCCTCCCCAAAACACTTGATCACATATGCAGACCCGCAAATGTTATCCATAACCTCTTTCTCCTTCTGAATAGCACCCGAAACAGAAACCTCTGCAGATTTAACAGCCTAATGGACGGATACAATCTATATTTAGATTGGCCCTTCCATTAGCACAAAAACAGAACCATAACTAGCCTTACCAAACCACTGAACGTCTAATCCAAGGGAGCGTGATCACCATTATCTTCTTAGTTTATTATTTTCGCTTCATAATACATTTTTGTTTATCGTAAGGCTTCCTTTTCTTCCTCTATAAGAATCTTTCGTGTTCATCATATTGCAAATTTACTGTTAAAACTTGGGATGAAGGAATGAAAATTGAAGGTGATGAGAAAAGTGTTAGGGTTTGACGATGGTATATTTGATGAATTTGCGAGTTTATATAGAAAAAAGGGTTGAGTGCTTTTACAACAAAACGGTCATGCGCGTTTTGTGAGCATGAAAAGTTACCATATGGCATTATTTCCTAATTTTTTACTTATGGTATTGAAGTAAAATCTTGCTCACTGGCTTCTGGACACAGGGGTAGTCTTATCAACCGCTGCAGACTTATGATTCTTCAAGTATGAAAGATCTCTTCCTTGTTCCTACGCACAGAATGAAACAGGTGTTAGCCTCGCCCTAGGCTTGACCCCGAGACCAAGCTCCGGCGTGAGAGTAAACGGGATGACATGTGTGAAATAAATGAGTAAAAGCTACGGTTGCCAGGAATTAATTGAGAATGTAAGGAAAGTCTTTGGGGTATTTATTACTACCTTAAGATGTCCGTTGAGACGTCGTATTCATTGACCTGATCATCTGACTCGAGGACTGTCAGGTGGGCCTTGTCAGTCTCAATGCTTTCGAGTATGCTTGGAGTGTGGTCAGTCGGAGAGAGTAGATCTTAACCTTTGGGGGGGTAAAGGTCAATACCTGCAAGATTTAGGACTTATCAGTGTCGTTTCATGAGTGTACTTTTGTCTTTATCTGGGCTTAGGTTTTGAGTGTCGTACAGGCACAAGGTGTCCGGTACATACTGAACATGCCCCTAGTATTTGTTTGTTAACAAACTCTTTTATGACAAACACTCAAAAAAAAGAATGATTGGTCGAAGGAAGGGAACATACCTCGAATTTTCAATAGTTATTTTGCAACTTACCGTTGTGGGCTCGCTTGTTATCCCTTGGGCTAAGTTTGGGCTTTCTCCGTTGGTGGCCCATGGGATTTCTCACGCCGTTTAAGGGGTTAGTACCACGTTTTATATACCCATCCTTACCACGATGTTGCCACATGTAGGGCACTATAAGAATGAATGGTTTGGATTACAACTCGTGCCCTTTACATAGTACGAATTTAAGTTTCCTATTCTCGAGGGTCTCAGTTTATATGTTACACCTTCTCACTATGGGATCATTTCTTTTCATACACATCCTATTCCTACATCTGCTCTGATTATTTTCGTAACTCTAAGTTCGCTCGACTATTTTAAGGTGCGTCTCGATCTCCTTTTTGTGTTTGTTTGTACTTCATCTTTTAGTGTTCTTTTAATTATGTCCGGGAATGACATAAGGAAATGGCTCCGGAAAAGTTCAAAAGTTGTTGGATGATTTCGAAATTCGACATGCTTATCCACTCTTTCTACTCTCACACTAACGAATTGAAAGTTGGCTATTTTGGAATATTGCATCCCAACAGACCTGCATCCTCGTCTTCCGTCACCAGAGCTGACTATGGATAATCTCCCGCCGAATGTTATTGGGATATATATTGAACAGCTCGAGCAAGGGGGCTTGCGAATTCATCTATCAACTTTTTTCCCTGCCGTAATCAAACATTTTCGGTACATGTTTTTTAGTTAGTGCCGATGGGTGTAAATAGAGTAATCATGTTTGAGGTTCGTTGTTGGAGCTTGGATATCAATGTGAGTGTTTCCTTATTTCAAGTGTTTAACAAGATATGTAAGCAAGGTCATTGATTTTCGTTTGAGAACAAAACTGGAGGACGTTCTAAGAAGTGTTTTAAGGAGATTACTCAAGTCTAAAGGATTGGAAGAAGAAGTTCTTCTTGATAGATCGGGAGAGCGACTTGGATCTATGCCTTGGGGCCATATTGACAGGGTGATGTTTCGTGATGATTCCCGGTCAATTATAAGATGTGACGCCGGCTGATCGTTGGATGTACATATTATCCTCCTTGTTAATACAAATAATGTCTAAAAACGTTATTTATATTTTTCGACCTCTCAATGTTTTGATAATAACAAAATGTAAAAACATTTACGATAAAAATAAACATTTACGAATTATTAATCGTAAAATTCCATTTCTAAGATTAGTGATCACTTAAGGTATGGACAAACAAAATCATTAAGCATGATTAGTGATCAAGAAAATATTTTTCTCTTAACCATCTTTTTTATTCTCAAAAGTATTTTCACTAAAATTAAATATAAAAAATGTTTCTAATTAAAAGAAATTTTTTATTTAAAACGTAAATTTGGAAATTCAAATTTTCCTCCAAAATGGAAGGTTCACATTCAGATACAACCTTCATCAAAAATAAAAAATATAAAAATAAGAAAAAAAAAAAAAAAAAGCAAAAACAAGAGAGTTAGTTACTAGGCAGGCCCCATTTTTTTTTTTAGGGGGTTTTTTTGGCCGGGCCCCCAGATATATTTGAGATCGCCGGGACCGCCCCCAGGTGACCGTTGGAACTCCTGGCTATAAATATTGCACTATTACTGACAGAAAAACAGACCTTTTTGCACGAATTTTTTTGATAACTTTCTCTCTCTAAAAACCTTCTTTCTCTCTCAAAAATATCTTGATCACTAACATCCTTAGATCTTGTTTCAAGTGATCTAATCTCATCTCATCTCTCTCATTCTTCTATCAAGTGCAAGAGAAGAACATTCGTATTCGTCAAGAAACGAAGTGTTATTTAGTGATATTTCCTCTCTTCTTTTAAGTACCAAATCTTTATTGTAATTAATTTGTGTATTAGTGTGATTCGGATTGTGTGTAAATCCGATAGTGTAGATCTTGTGATTGTGTATATCTTGTGAAGTGGTAGATTGGTTCTAGCTAAGATTAGGACTCGACATTTAGCTTAGTGTCAGAAAACAACTTAAGCGACGTGTAAACTGTTTCTCGCCTAATGGGAGCTTGTTGACTTAGTGAAATATCTGGGTAGGATACTTGAGGAATTGGAGTAGGGCGGAAGAGGTTGCTTAGTTTAGCGAACCACTTTAAAATTTTTGTGTCGTGGTTTGATTGTTCTTTGTTCCTTATCTATTCATTATTATTATTATCTTTGTTTTTTAGTTTTAGTTTAGATTGTTACTATTGTTTTGGTTATATTAGTGATGATTATTACATACAACGCGAATCTAATTATTTTGAAAAAAAATTTTAAAAAAGTTAAAACGAACTTGTAAATATTCAACACCCTTCTTGTTTCCACAATTGGTATCAAAAAGCTAAGTCTCTCAAATTTTTTAAATTATTGTATTTAAAGATTGGATCGATCTATGGGATGCCGACAAATATCTAGAGTGGCAATCCTTGCAAGGACCACCACATTTTGAAGTTGATAGTTTTATTTATTGGGAAAAATTAGATTCGAGAGCATATGTTAAAGCAAAGATCTGATCTTTGGTATGTTATTACAACGGTGATTTTAAACAATTATTCAAAAATCCGAAAAACGAACTTGATGAGGTTGTCCCTTTTGATAAACAAACAGATGCCTTAAAAAAAAGCGCTTTGCGAAAAATAATTGATGACCAAAAATGGTTATTATCAAGTGCTTTTCCATGAAAAGATATGAAAGAATTGTCATGTGTAATGTACGACAAGATATTTGGAAAAAATTTGTTATCACCCATCAGGTTAATAATCAAGTCAAAGATAATAAAGATCGACCTTTTTAGTTCAACTATGAGGAAGCAATTCATTCATTTACGAAGACGAATCTATAGATAGTGCTTTTGCTAGATTTAATACTATTATTACTAGTCTAAAAGTTCTTGATAAAGGTTATTCTAGCAAGAACTATGTTAGAAAGTTTCTTAGGGATCTACATCCTAAATGGAGAGCAAAGGTCACGGAGATTGAAGAGTCAAAAACTTAACATCACTATCTCTTGATGAGCTCATTGGAAACCTCAAAGTCCATGCGATGATCATCAAGAAAGATTCCGAAATAGTTAAACCTAAAGGAGAAAGGAGATCTCTATCTTTAAAGGCTAAAAAGGAATCTAGTGATGAGGAGTGTTCGACTTCCGGAAGTGAAGACGAAGAATACGACATGGCGGTAAGAGACTTCAATAAGTTCTTCAAAAGAAGATGAAGAATTTGTTTAGGACACCAAGAAAGATTAAAAGGCTTTTCAAAGAAGTTGAGACGACAAAATAATAGGCAAGAGTAAAAGGAAGTGTTTCAGATAGCGGAGATCCAAATCATCTTATTGGATAATGTCTAAGCCTACCGAGATACAAAAAACCTTAGAGCATTCGTTGGAGGTCATTGTAGAGCGATAAGCGGTGAAGGAAGATGATGATAGATCAAAAGGAGAAGCATGCCTAGTAGCTTAAGCACCAAATGAGGTATGTTCCGAATCTTCTTACTTTAGTGATGAAAACTCATCAGTAGATGATTTAGTTTTAGATAATGAATATGATAATACTACGCAAAATGAGTTTAAGATAATCACTAAAAACAAAAGATCAAAGCCACTAGAAATAGATTAGAAAGGAGCTTATAGAATTTAAAAGAAAAAAAATTGTCAAAAACTTCTGTGAAAAACAAGGAGTTGATCTCGATGTACATAATGTCAATATGCCCGTAAAATTGAGTATGAAAACTAAAAGTGGAAGCTATCTTTGATTAACTAAATTGAAAGATTAAACACATTGTTCTAATTGAAATTTAAGTAATCAATAAACCCTCTGGAGAAAAATTAGGTTTAGGGTTTTATTCATTTGATGCATATCTAGTGGAATCTAAAAAAATAAAATTTTTGAAAGCTCAGAAAAAGGCGTCCTCTGATGGAGGTCTCATAACTATGAGCGGCCCCCAAAATGTTCAGGCCGGCCCCCAAAGCAATTAAGGGACCACCACCAGTTGGTACGCCTGGGTCTGAGAAAAGTATGTCTTTTCAAAAATCTATTTTGGGTCCTAGACCAAAACACATAATAGTAAGAAACATCAAAGTTCCTGTTGCTAGTGATGTTGTTAAACAAATAGTCTAAAGTAATCTAAAAGTTGTTCATAAATAGCTATTTTACATCCATAGGTCCAATGAGTTGAGTTCTGAAAAATCTGAATCTTCTTTTATTGGGCTACTAGCTCCATTCTTCACAATTATTGAGATGGCTTGGTGCAATAATGGGCTACTAGCTCCATTCTTCATAATTATTTAGATGACTTAATTTGCATCATCTTTACATTCTTTAGCACATGGGTGGCTTTTAGTTGCACCCTATTTTTTTCATTCTTTTAAAACATGCAAATGCTACAGGAGTTTATATCTTTTTATTATTGCCCCTGCAGCATTTGATATTATACGCACATCCCCCCACTTGAGATGAACAATGTTGAAAGTGATGATATAGGGGGGTCTTTGTAGATCATAACTGATTGGTCATCCACGAATGCATAAATTTTTCGTTCCCATTCCCCCGAACCTTAAACTTAAGTAGCCAGAAATTTCAACACAAAGATAACTATAGACTACAGGGTAGGTTAAGGTGAAATGGAGTAACGATACATATAACATTGGGTGAAATACATGGATTGGTTTAACAAGGAGTGATCTAGGGTGTTTCTTGCTCTAATAATGTCGAGCAAACAAATGGCTTTATCACCGGTGGAGGTCGACAAGTCAGAGTAAAAAGTGATAAAATTACATATAGCTTTTGGGTGATTTCTAAGTGTCGCCTTCTTGAACTATCTTTTCCTGCTATTCAATTAGGTCTCGAATATGAAGTACATGACGATGCTTATAAGTCTAAATACTAACAGGCACACTTCATATATTTTGGTGGGGGTTTTTGTATAATATGATGGAAAAGGAATATTTGGATTAAGTCTCACCAAGTAATAATAAAGGGTTAATGTGCATTCGGCAATAGATTTAATTTTTAGTTATTTAGAAATGATTGTCAAAAATTTTAAAATTGGCATAATTTTCAAAGAAAACTAGAAAATCAAAGGCAAATCAACGTCTCTAATATTAATATCTAATCCCATCCCACAATACATTGATTTGTACATATGTCCCATATTGTACATTAAGGAAAATGATATAAAGAGGAAGAGTAGAATAAGGAAAAGATTACTCCCTGAGACATTGCTTCGAGATTTGATAATTTGGCAAAAAATCTTTTAGATTATCCACCGTCTTTCCAGCCAACTCTTTATCCCCTGTGTCACAAAAAAAAACCAAAATCATAAAATCGTTTTACATGAATTAGTGAAGTGTACAGGAAATACAAAACTAAATCATCTTTCGTTGAAATCACCGGTTGCATTTAGCATATGCAGCTAAGCCTTTTAAACACACTTTTGTGTGCCCAAGGTAGACGAGTTAGTCTACGTGAGGGCTTTTCCAAAGCACATACCCACAAAGTCATTTAAGTTACCACATGATTATGAGTCGAGCAGGTCTCGATAATTGCCTCCTAGCTGCTGAATTCTGCAAAACAAAGTAAGAAACATGCAAACCAACTAATGCAAATAGAAATTTCATTAAATGAAGGACGAATTGTCTCCAGACAAGCACTTTTGTTTATTAATGAGTCTTTAAGTTAGACTCATGCCCACTTTACGTTTGCAAAGTAATATGTTTAGTTAATCTCGTCTATCTCGTGTCCATGGTACTTATTTAATCTGTGTCTATTTACCTTAAATCGAACTCCGTTTTTCCCTAATACTTTGACCGTTCCATACGGATAAAATTTGCTTACCGTATATGGTCCATACCATCTGGTTCTAAGTTTCCCCAAAAAATGTTTTAATCTTGAACTGAAGACTAATACCTCTTCCCCTTCTTGAAACTCCTTATCCATAATTTTAGGATCATGCCAACGTTTAGTCCTTTCTTTAGATGCTCGTGAATGCTCGTATGCTTCGGTCCGAAATTCATCAAGTTGATTTAATTGAAGGAATCTATGTTTTCCTGCAACATCCAAGTCCAGATTTATGTTCTTTAGGGCCCAATATGCCTTGTGTTCGAGTTCGATTGGTAAGTGGCATGCCTTTTCGTAAACAATCCTGAATGGTGTACTACCGATAGGTATTTTATAAGTTGTCCTGAATGCCCACAGTGCATCATCCAGTTTATCTGCCCATTCCTTTCTGTTTCCGTTAACCGTTCTTTACAGGATTCGCTTAATGGCTCTATTTGTATTCTCTGTTGGTCCACTCGTTTCGGGGATGGATATGGGTGTAGCAAGTAGATGTGTGTATCCATATTTCTTAAGTATCTTTTCGAGAAGAGAGTTGCAAAAATGTGTTCCACGATCGCTAATTAGAGCCTTTGGAACTCCAAATCTGGAAAATAACTTTCTCAGGAATTTCACTACGACACGTGCATCATTAGTAGGTAGGGATTCGGCCTCGACCCATTTTGAAACGTAATCGAAAGCTACAAGAATGAATTTGTTATTTCTTGAGGTGGGAAAGGGTCCCATGAAGTTAAACCCCTAAATGTCGAAGACTTCACTAACAAGAATGTTGGTTAAGGGCATTTGGTTCCGTGAGGAAATATTTTCTGCCCGTTGACAAGCATCACATCCTTGAACATATTTTGCCACATCTTTAAAAATAGTTGGCCAATAGAATCCAGACTCGAAAATCTTTCGTGCGGTAATATCTGCCCCGTAATGACCTCCCGCGGGTCCCTTGTGGCAATGTTCTAAGATTTCGTGTAATTCTCTACCAAAAACACATCTTCTTATAATTCCGCCAGGACATGATTTGAAGAGGTATGGGTCGTCCCATATGTATTTTCGTACATCGTTCAAGAATTTTTTTCTTAGATAATAAGTCAGATGCTGAGGAACGATCTTAGAGACAAGGAAATTTGCATAATCTGCGTACCACGGGTCGGTTTCAGTAATCTTTAGTTTAATAATCATAAGGTGTTCGTCAGGAAAATTATCTTGTATTGTATCTTCATTTAATTCTTCCAACCCTGGAGTTTCAAGTCTAGAGAAATGGTCAGCAGCTAGGTTTTTAGTCCCCTTTTTATCCTTAATTTCAATAGTAAATTCCTGGAGAAGTGAAACCCACCTTATCAGTCTAGGTTTAGCATTCTGCTTGCTGAAGAGATATTTGAGGGCTGAATGATTAGTGTAGACCACCGTTTTAGACATTATTAAATAGGACCTAAATTTATCGAATGCGTATACTACTGCTAACAGTTCCTTTTCAGTAGTGGTATAATATTCTTGAGCATTGTTCATAGTTTTACTTTCATAATAAATCGGGCGAATTTTTTCTTAATCCGTTGTCCCAGAACAACTCCAACGGCATAGTCGCTGACGTCACACATGAACTCAAAAT
Source organism: Tanacetum coccineum (assembly GCA_026074375.1). Taxonomy (NCBI): domain Eukaryota; kingdom Viridiplantae; phylum Streptophyta; class Magnoliopsida; order Asterales; family Asteraceae; genus Tanacetum; species Tanacetum coccineum. The sequence continues at coordinate 26,902 of BQNB010044963.1, forward strand.
CTATATCCCAATTAGGGGCAATGATCACCGGAGCGGTGATAAGTTTATCCCGAAGTATGTCAAATGATTTTATGCATTCGTCTGAGAAGTTAAATTTGGCGTCTTTCATCAACAACTGAGTCATAGGTCGGGCTATTTTAGAAAAATCCTTAATGAATCTTTTTATAGAACCCAGCATGTCCTAAGAAGCTTCGTATTCCTTTGACATTGGTTGGGTAAGGTAAACTAGCGATCACATCAACCTTAGGTTTATCAACTTCAGTTCCTGCTTTTGATATCTTATGTCCTAAAACAATTCCTTCTTTGACCATAAAATGGCAATTTTCCCAATTGAGGACTAGGTTCGTTTCTTCACATCTAGCTAACATTTTTGATAAATTGCTAAGACAAGTTCTGAAAGAATTTCCAAACACGGAGAAGTCATCCATGAATACTTCCATAAAATCTTTACACATGTCATGGAAGATTGTGTTGTTCATGCATCACTAAATCATGTACACTATGTTTTTAAAGCTTTTACAAAGGTTATGATGTTAATTTCTAGTTGACAATTATAAAATATAAAATAATATTTTATAATCTAGTATATTGTTTCCTTGACGGTTTGCTAAAATAGTTATCCCATTTGTAAAAGTATAGTTTCCGTTTGTTTATCCGGTTATTGAAATATTACAAATTAACAATCTTAAAATTATATAATTTAATCCTTTTTCAATCAATCCGTGTTGCAATTTACTCGTGTGATCAATATATATAATTAGGCGAGACTAAATAATATATGACACATTTATTTAACCATTAACCACCATTTAATCCGGTTTTATATTTATAAAATCTTATGATATATTTATTATTCGATTTATATAAATCAAGACACACCCTAAAGGTTGTTTCTGCTCACCCAAACACGCCCTTGTACATTTCCTGCTCACCCTAACACGCCCGTTTAGTTATTCTGCCAAACCAAACGCACCCCTTGGTGCAATCTGCAAAACCAAACACCCTTGTTTGGTGTTAACTGCCAAACCAAACACCCCTGTTTGGTTAATCTGCCAAACCAAACACCCCGTTTGGTTATTCTGCCAAACCAAACGCACCCTTTAGGCTGAAAACCCAGATCCAAACGCCCTTGTTTGATGTTATCCAGCAAACCAAACACCCTAGTTTGGCTGACACTAAACCAAACGCACCCAATCTGTTGTTAACCCTAAAACCAAACACCCCTTTTGTGATAACTTAAACCAAACGCACCCTGCTGGTGCACTTAAACCAACCAAACGCCCTCTTGGGCTGTTAGACGCGAAACAACACACCTTCAGAGTGTTTCAACAAACCAACTGCACCCTCGGCTGGTGCTAAACCTAACGCACCCTTGGCCGGTGCAAACCAACCGCACCTTTGGTGCATAACAAAACCACACGCACCCTAATCTATTATTCTGTTAAACCAAAACGCACCTTATATTGTTATTATATAAAACGCACCCTCGAGGTGCTAGTTGAGAACCACATAAACGAACCCACCCTTGTGGGTGGTCACTGCCAAACGAACACATCCATGGTGCTTGTGCACGCATCCCTGGTGCTTGTGAAGTCGAACCAGACGCACCCTGCTATAAATCAAACGTACCCTTTTTGTAGTGATGTTGGTGGTTATGGTGACGGCTGAGACGGGGTAGAGATGGTGGTGGGCGCGGGCTGTGGTGGTGATAGGGGTGGCGGTGGAAGCACGTGGAGGCGCGTGGTGGTGGGGATCGGATAGATCGGTAGGTGAGAAGCATTTTTGGACTCGGTCCGAAAACTCACCGGAAAACTTTTCTGGCAACGGCTGAAGGTGGCCGAAGGTGGGGCGGCGGTGGCCCGAAAATGGGAGGGAGAGATAGAAGTGTAGGTGTGTGTGTGTTTATAAGAAAATGAAATGAAAAAAAAATTATAACTTTTATATATATAATAAAAGTTATAAAGAAAAGTGACAAGTTACAATTAGTCTAGGGTTATTTGTGTAAATATTTCCACAGGGACCAAACGTGTAATTTTTGTTAATTAATGGTTCGGGGCTCGTTTGAACTACTTAACGGACGATTCAAAACACGAAACTTGCGCCATTGTGTTTCAAATAATTTTTCCCATAAAAACGAGTATTCACTCGATTAATTTTCATAAACGTTTTATAAAATTTATTTAAAACGTTTATTATTTATTGTATATTACTGATAAACTTTGTCCGTAAAATGATCTTTTACTCGAATATTTGCGTCTTTAACAAACGTTACTGAATATAGCATCTCATACAACTACATTTATTAAATCAATTTTATTCTTAATAAAAAGCTCCGTTAATTAAATTTTATTTAATTAATTTCCTGTCGGTAACCGTTGTTCTTGATTCTAAAATCTTGCGAATGTGGTATTTAGTCATATTCTGCTTGTTTCCGGTCTCGGCATACTAAAAAGTTGTCCTGAATTCGTTTTACATCAAATTATTTTAGAGTACCGAGTCTTGAAAACGTTAAAAATTTTTTCTTCTTTTTTATAAAAATAACATTACGGGCCGTTTTTGATAAGTCAGCTTAAGAATAACATATATCTTTTTTGTTTTCAAGTCAAATAAGTTAAAAATAACTTGCACATGAGAGATGTAATAATAAATATGATTTATTATTTAAAATATGTTCCGAAAATTTTACCGGTTACGCGGTAATCGCTCTTATGTGACAATAAAAGACCAAAAGTCAAAAAGTCAAGTCATACCCAAAAAGTCAAAGGGTAAAATAGTCATTTAAAATTTCGAAAATTGCCGGATGTTACAAGATCCCAGGTATTGATAGTTCCTGGGGCGAGTCTGTCCACCCATCTTTTTGCGGCTCCGGTAAGAGTAAAGGGAAAAACACGGAGCATGACTGCGTCTTTAGAAACTCCAGGAATATTGAATAAGTCAACGATGTTGAGGACTCGGTCAATGTGATCGTGAGCATCCTCGTTCTTGTTCTCGGAGAAAGTGTCTTCCCTCAATTCGCGCATGAATTGACTCTTGATTTCGAAATTGACATTACCTCCGATTTCAGGTTTAACCACGCCCGGTGCCTGGTTTTCTCATGACAATGCTAAGTATTGTTTCCGATGGTGAGATATCGATGTCCTACTCTACATATTTCCGCAATAAAGAGTTAGGAAAGAAGAGAAATAATGAACTAATCAAATTAATTCTAATTTTTAGCTCCCCGGCAGCGGCGCCAAAAACTTGATGCGTATTTTCTTTTAAATATTAATTTATCAAGTTTTAAATTTATAAAACTCGATCTACCTGACAATGCACTAACGCAGAAGAACCCGAATCGGGTATATAGAATGGTAAATTCGAGTCGTCGCAAGAGCTAATTGTTCTATAGATCTTAATCTTTGAAATGTCACGTTTTAAAAATGGCTTTTGGATTGATTTGAAATAAATAACAATAAAATTAATTACTGAAAATTAAAAGAGTTGGAGATATCAGGAGAGAAAACGTGATAAACTAGTTACTTCATTACTACTGTTATGAAAACATGTGCAATGTCAAACTATGGTTTCATTAGTGGTTTCTAAGGTCGATAGACTTGAATAGGTATATTTAGTCTATCCTATACTTACCGCGATTCCGACTCAGTCCAAATCGTATAGGAGGTAGGATATCCAGGCTGTAGTGATTAATCCTAACTATTCCCAAAACTTATCTAATAACCTATACAGATTATTAACCCCCTCTGAAAGAGTTCTTGTGCTTTTTAAGTATATTTAGTGATAAGTGCAGAGACCTATTAGTTCCTACACCAGGGATGGGGTCATAGATCCTCCCTAGTACCCGATGGATCCTATATTGATATGATAATCTAATAATGGGGCAAGCAAGGTCCAAACCACCCGTACTACCAAAATCCAAGGTTACACGATAGTCAAGGAATATCTAACGAAACCATAATCTAACAAAAACAAACATCATAACAATATTAACTACATAAACTAGGCCAGCAATTTAAGTACTTAGCCGCTCATGGTAACGAATCACAGTAAGAAAATGAAGTAATCATAGATTGAAAGCGTCATAATTCTTACAGTATTACGTCTTTGAACGATTAAATACAAATAAGTAAATAAAGTGTGTGATCTCCCCTTGACTCCAGTGAATTATTACGAAGGTTGGAAGCTTGTCGCCTCTCCAATTAGCTGTGGAGGAATGTGTCGGAATACTTGAATAGGCCTCTATTTATAAGTATCCGAACCTGTTTATAGTGTAATCTGATAGAAATGTGTTACCGCCGTAACCTTCTTACACACATTTCCATAAATGAAAGCAATTGTTTGCGGCGTAAACCAGATATTACTTACACCGTAACACAAATCATTTCCATACTAACAAGATCTTCTTTCATATTTTTGGATCTTCATGGTACGCGTAAGCCATATGGAGTGATGTTTACGTCCTGTAACTCAATCTTTGTAAGATTTACCTTCCAAATACATTATACAGCGTAACTAGAATATGGTGAAACGCCGCAAAGTTGTCCCTTGATCTTCGTACGTGCTTAATATATTGTTACGGTGAAACCATTTTTGGTGTTTACGACCGTAACATTCTTCAGATAAGTTACACTTTAGCCCTTATCCCTTATTATCTTGATCATGATTTCCGCATTACACCGTAAAACACAAAATGATAGAAAATAACTACGTTTTCGAGAATTATTGAAACACTTGCAGGTAATATAGTTGGGTAAATTTAATCACTAAAAAGTATTAAATATTTGATGTTATCAGTATTTCCGAAGACAAATCTATAGATAGTGATTTTGCTATATTTAATACCATTGTTATTAGTCTAAAAGATGTTGATAAAGGTTACTCTAGCAAGAACTATGTCAGGAAGTTTCTTAGGGCTCTACATCCTAAATGGAGAGTAAAGGTCACGATGATTGAGGAGTCGAAAGACTTGACATCATTATCTCTTGATGAACTCATCGGGAATCTTAAAGTTCATGAGATGATCATCAAGAAAGATTTCAAAATAGTCAAAGCTAAAGGAGAAAGAAAATCTCATTCATTAATAGCTAAGAGAGGAAACTAGTGATGAATAAAAGTTCCGACTTTCGGTATGAATACGAATAGCACGCCATGGTGGTTAGAGACTTCAAAAAGTTCTTCAAGTGAAGAGGAAGGTTCGTAAGACAACCGAGGAATGAAAAAAAGACATTCCAAAGAAGCCGAGACGACAAGCACATCAAAAGTGATAGAAAGTGTTTTAAATGCGATGATCAAATCATCTTATCGAAGAATGTCCAAAACCACCAAAGGACAAGAACCAAAGAGCTTTCGTCGGAGGTTCTTGGAGTGATAGTGTTGCGGAAGATGATGAAAAAGGCCAAAAGACAAACATTCTCATGGCTCATGTCAAAACTAGCGAGGTACGAGAGCGAGTGCGCGAGCCTCTTACATAAGTTCTAGAGAATTCTTCCGTATATGAACATTATGTTTTGATAGTGAATTTTAATAAATTTGAAAGAGATGATCTAACAAATATTTAAGAACAAACATTTAAAAAGTATTAGAAACAAGCTAGAAAAGAAACTTAATGAATTAAAAGAAAAGTTGTCTAAACTCGAGAAAAACAAGGGAGTTGATCTCGAATGTACAAAGTGTAAAATACTTAAAATCGACAACGAAAAACTCAAAGAGGAAGCTTTTAAGCTAACTCAATTTGAAAAGAGTACACATTCTTTAAATGAAATGTTGAGTCGCTTTTATGTGACAATAAAAGACCAAAAGTCAAAAAGTCAAATCAGACCCAAAAAGTCAAATGGTAAAATAGTCTTTTAAATTTTTGAAAATTGCCGGATGTTACAGACGGCGTATCAATTTTCTTTGAATACAGCGTATTCGACATCAAACATCGATACGGCGTATGCAGTTTACTAAATACGACGTATCGACTGTCTGATACAGTAGTAGTTTTAGTTAGCTTTTTTGTTTAGTTTTCTAGAATAGTTTTACTTCGAATTATCGTTTTCGGGTTCCCTCTTACCCATTTAATTACCCTACAAGGAGGTTAACTTTTGAGGAAATGTTGTCTAAATTCATTGATGAAGGTAAACGTGAACATGAGGAGATGGAGATATTCATTAAAGAATTTAGAACCACCAACGAGCTTTTGTTAAAAACAGGAAGCAACTTGTTGAGTGAGCTGAAAATCGAGGTAAACGAATTGTCAAAGGTTGTGAGTAATGTTTTGATTTCAAAAAACGAAGTCAAAGGATTGAGAACTAGGAGAGGAAAGATAACGTCTGAAGCCAGCCATAGTAAAAAAATTAATGAAACTAGAATCAACAAGAACGAACCTCCTTGATTTGAACAAGATGTGCAGGAAAAGTCGCATGATGATTGTGAGGAATATAAATCTTCAAGTATTCATGAAAGGACTAATCAACCATTGGTAAAACCATAACAATCATATATTCCTTTCCCAAACCGGGTGAGAAAAGAAAAAGAAAAGCACTGCAACGAAATTTTTTAGAGAATCTAAAACAACTCGATATTAATATTCTGTTTATAGAAGCCCTAGTACAAATACTAAAATAAGCTAAATATCTGAAGAGTTTACTGACGAATAAATCCAGACTTGAAGAAGCTTGTACGGAGACAATGAACGAAAGGTGCTTAGCTATCTTGCTCAACGAACTTCCATCAAAATAAAAAGACCCCAGGAGTTTCACTATCCCTTGTTAAGTATTGGAGAAACATAAGGAAACAGAAGACTTAGCCGCAGATCACTCATCTAGGTTTGAGAACCCGCATATGGAGGTACTAAATGAGAGGGAAATTACTGATAAATTCTCTGACGAGCATTTAATGGTGCTAAAATCCAAGTTTAATTACGATGAACCATGGTATGCGGATTTCGTTAATTATATTGTTGGAAAGGTTGTTCCCCTAAATTGGACCTTTAAAAAAGAAAAAGGTTTTTTCGCAAGTCAAGACTTACTTCTGGGAGGAACCTTATGTATTTAAACTGTGCGCGGATAATATAATAAAAAGATGTGTGGCTGGAAATGAGACCCTCAAAATTCTGGCACATTGTCATTTGGGACCTAATGGTGGGCATCATAGTGTTAATGTTACCGCAAAGAAGGTTTACGAGTCTGTATTTTATTGGCCTAGTGTCTTTAAGGATGCTAATAAGTACTTAAGACGATGTGATGCATGTTAAAGATTAGGTAACATATCTTCAAGGAACGAAATGCCTCAAAATAACATTCAGGTATGCGAAGTCTTTGATGTTTGGGGATTAGATTATATGGGACCATTTCCCCAATCTAGAGGTAATAAATACATATCAGTAGCTGTTGATTATGTGCCCAAATGGGTCGAAGCTCAAGCATTACCTACGAATGATGCACGTGTTATGGTTAAGTTTTTAAGACAATTATTCGCTAGGTTTGGAGTTCCTAAAGCTTTGATTGGTGATAGAAGGACATATTTTTGTAATTCCTAGCTCGAAAAAGCTTTACAAAGATATGGTGTGACTCATAAATTATCCACGGCATATCACCCATAATCTAATGGACAAACTGAAGTAACTAACAAGGCTATTGGGCATATCCTAGAAAGATTAGCAGGGTACAATCCTAAAGGATGGTCGAAAAAACTTAACAATGCATCGTGGGCATTTAGAACGGCCTATAAAACACCAACATAGTGTACACCTTTTAGATTAGTTTATGGGAAAGCGTGTCATTTACCCGTAGAGATAGAGAATAAGGCACATTGGGCATTAAAACAATGTAACTTGGATTTAACGCTTGCTAGCGAAAGTCATCTTATGCAGCTTAATGAGTTAGCCGAATTGAGAGATGGTGCTTATGAGAATAATAGAATTTAGAAAGAACAGACTAAGAAATGGCATGATTCTAGACTCCGTGGTGATAAAGATTTTAAGGTAGGTGACAAAGTGCTACTTTATAATTCTCGTCTGAAGATGTACCCTGGAAAACTTAAGTCGAAATGGAGCGGTCCAAACATTGTTAAAATGGTATATCCGCATGGGGCTATAGAAATCACTAACAAAGACGGGTTAATGGACAACAATTTAAGAAATATTACTGAGGTAACAATGACAAAGAGGATGACGAGGTTATAGAGTTCGAGAATGGTGTGACGTGAGGCTGAAGGGAGTCTAACTTAAAGACTCTCACAAAAACAAAAGTGCTTCCCGGGAGACAACCCGGATTGTTATTTATTTTTATCGAGTCTGTCTTCCCAGACATCAATACGGCGTATCCGCTCCATATCATATGACGTATTGAATGTCTGGACGTTATCAGTCCTTTATTTTTATGCACTTTAAACATTATTGTCATTACTGTCAATAAGGCGTATTCATACACATGATACGGCGTATTCAATAGACTGTCCCGTATTTAGATACTTTTTACAGGTTTCTATACGGCGTATTCCATCTTATGGATATGGCGTATTGGTCTCCTATACAGTTTATTTAGCTTACTTAGATTAACCGTAGATACCCAAGATAGGATTTTGCATGTTTTTTCTATATTTTGCACAGGACCTCGATGCAAAAGAAATCGACAAAGTTGGTGAAGTATCAATCATCTGGAATCTTATGTGTGATTATAGTCATGCTGGTATCCAGACGCATTTACAACATACATAGTTGCTTATAAACTCAACATGGAGAATCTACCAAGCAAAATATCAGGGGAGTTTCTCATTCTAATTCTTTTTAATTCTCGTGTCTTTATCTATGCAATGAGGACGCTGTATAATTCAAGTGGGGGGTGGGAATTAGAATGATACTTGTCCTATTTTTCATAGTAAAATGCTTAAATTATGCTCAAATTTAAAAAAAATTTAAGCATACTTTTGTGAAATTACTTTTTACATAACCCGCACATAATAACCCTTGTTAGATATTGTGATGATTTAACCTTATCCGTTTCCAAATGTTTACCCAAATTCTACAAAAATATAAGTGTACCGGTGATGTTGTAGACTTTAGAACTTGGCTTAGTATATCTATTCGAGACCACAATAATGAGTATTATGGATTTAGATGTAGTAACTTGTTTAAATTGGTAAATTTCTAGGATTACACCTAAAAAGCCTTTACATGTTGTTTAATAACTAACTATATTAGTTAGTTAACCCCCGTATAAACCCTTTGTTTACTCTCATCTTAAGAGTAAGATACCCCTAGAACAACCCGTAGAGCCAATCCTTTAGGAATTACACCAACTATCTGTCTTTGTTTAGACATCATTTACACTTAGCCCTTATCCGAGTTGATTATAGTTAAATTTATCAGTTGCTTGTTGCTTAAACGTGTAAAGTACGTTATTTTATTGAGTAATAGGTTTCAAATTTTTTTATCGCTTTATGTTACGGTTGGAATGAAATTTGCACATTGCTAGAAATGGATATGTATAAAAGTAGTTCAATAACTCTATGTATTTTTACTGGCCAACGCTAACTTATCTGTACGTTCAAAGAATGAGAATTACCGAAGATATGCGGACAGTTATTATGATCGTGAAGATGGTGGAAGATTACACAAGTTTCGTCGTAATATGTTTAAATATATTATATAATATTATATATATATATATTTACTATTATATATTTATATATCTATATTTTATCTATATCAAAAAACTTAGAAAAAAATACAACAAAAAAAGAGAAGGAAAGTTTGGAGATAATTGCAAGAGCTTAAACTGAAAGAATTATATGAAGGATCGATTATTCATTGATACGTCTTAAAAATCAACGATGTAGAGTATTGTATAAAGTGGTAGATATCGTCACTTATCTTGTAAAAGTTTGTAAAGTATGGGATGATTGGGAAGTTGACCGTTACGGGAACGCCAACTTTGGTTGTTGTTTTTGATCAATGATCAACACGTTTGTAAATAGTTGTGTCTTAATCATGGTAACGGTCGAGAAAAAGTGTCTAGCAACTTATATCTTAGACCTAGTCTATTTGTTTTGTAATTTTTGTTTAAACAACAATTTAATTCCCTTTCCTAATCATTAACCATGGGTTTTACGCGAATGAGGATGTGATCAAGCATGCATGTCTATTCCGTCATTACGGCCATGTATGCATGTCTCTGATGCCTTGTTGGTTTATTACTATTAGTGAAAGTTAGAAGATCCATACCCTATATGACTCTACTAGTCCTACTCTTTATCTTATTTGATGTGGGAGTGAGTAGTCACATGTGTCTATCTCGTCGTCGGGTGTGTATGTTTGGTCTTTATCGCCCTCCTGGAATATTGGTATCGATAAAGATTAGTTAGAGTAATCAACCCTAAGCCTTACAATAAAAACCCATTTTACCTTTATAAACTTGTTACTCCTTAGCTCTAGTGGTGGAAATGTGTTTCCTTGCCAAGCCTATTTCGTAAGGTGTTTGGTTGTGTACTTGTAATAGATCAAATAAATGCTTAATCGGAAAAATCTTTAGGAATACATTTTCATAAACTTCTAAAGGCTACTTGAGAATAAGTAGGATTCAATTGGGGGGATATTTGATGACATCAAATAACGTCACTTTTATAGCATCATTTTATCCCATGTAAATAACCCAATTTGTATAATTATTGCAAGAATTGGTACTTAATTGTTTATATTTGTTATTTGTAGTAATTATCGAGTATTTGGCAAAAGATGGAGAAAAAGACGTGTTTTGAAGCATAAACGAAGAGTTTAAGAAAGTCGCTGATTTTGACATCAATACTCCCCAAGAAGTTTAATACACTGTATCGGAGGAGCTCAATACGCCGTACCCAAAAGTCCAATACACCGTACCAAGAAGTCCAATACACCAAACCAGAGGAGCTCAATACGCCGTATCCAGGAAGTCGGATACGCCGTATCCAAACCAGCTCAAGAAAATTCTGGAATATTTTATTTGTGGAGCCCACGCCAAGTAACCCTGATACGTCGTATTGAGTTCCAACACGCCGTATCGACCAATTTTTAGAGTCTATAAATACCAAACCCTAAATACGACTTTAGGTATGCTTTTTACCACTAAGTCCGATTTTCAGAAGATCTATGAAGCCATGAAGGTCCTATAAAGTGGTCTAATCGATGGGAAAACTCTTGTAATCTCTACACTCCACTATACGCGTTCGGTTAGCATTATGTTTAATCGTTCATCTGTGATTTCATGTATTGTTACAATGATTATCGGCTAATACCTTTAGGTATTAGCAATGTTTATGATAATGTAATGTTTTGATTTGTCTTTATATCAATTGTTCTTTATTCATTGCATGTTGATTATGTTTATCACTTCATACCCGTTTATGTGATTAGTTATGTGTTTTCCCTATCATTCAATTGGGTCTAGTCCTACATATTTAATGCGCTGCAACTTCGATGTTGTTTGGGCGTAGGCTAAGAGTCCAGGATAGAAACATATAACACTTATTCATATAGCTAGAATAATAGGATCACCAATAGAAAGCCTTGTTTCGAGCTATGGTTAAGTGGATAGGTAGACTAAGTCGGTGACTTAGGATTACACATAATGTCCTGTTTTCATAGGTAGTTAAGTGGGTGTGGACTACTAGTATATGAATTTTCATTAAGAAATAAGTTGGTAAAGCCTCCATGAGCTAGGATTCAATATAACCACCAATAGAGTTTTCTAGATAAATTATAATCAACGATGTGAGCTTTATGTGGGTTTAGGTTAATTGTGACATGATTAACTAGCAACAAACCTCGAGTCTAGGGAGAAGATCTACCTAACTTTGGAATGATATACCACCAATGAATTAATACAATCATTGCACGAATAGACAATCAAGGCATATTATTAGATTAAACTGGCTAATACGTTTTCCTCAGATTTGACTGTTTCCCAATCTTTTGTTAATCATTTGTGTGTGTTATTTGTCATCACCTTAGGATAAATAGAACTAAACTCGTGCTAGTCTCTCAGGCTAAAAACCCCCTTTGCGTTAGTTTAGGTTTAATTAGAATAATTAGATTAGATTAGCACAAAACCTAGGTAAATAAAATACTGGTAGAATTAAGAGTTAACTTCCACTCTTAGTGATCGACACCCTACTTACCAACGAAACTGCAATTGACCGGGTATACTGTCCGTTAAAGTGTTTTTTAGGTAAAGTCGGCATAAAATAAATAGTAAAACTTGATACATAAATAACACCTACACAACGACACATCACGTTATCAAATCCCCCCATACTTAGCTTATTGGTTTCCCTCAAGCAATCAAAACGAAAGCATTTCGTTTTAATAAAACAAGTTAATGATCACAAGCATAGATAACGCGACAAAGCAACTCATGAATTTTTATAGAAAAGATTCTTTTCACACTCGCTCAGTTTGGATAGTAAACGGAAGTCACTCATACGTGCAGTCATGAAATGTTTAAATTACCATAGGCTTATACAGGAAACTAAACTTTACTGACATGGCGTAAGCACCATATGGCTTTGTCCATGGGCTTTCCATAGGCTTTTCCTAAGCTAGCCTATTAAGGTTCTAAATATTACTTAATGAGCTATCTAATGATATTAATGGAAGTGACCGATACTTTTATATTCCTAACAATCTCCCCCTAAGGGAGGTCACTTCATTTTACAAAAACTTAAACCTAGCATACTATGATTAGTCTTTAGTCTTGTGCTCGCAGATTCATTTTCTTGTTATCATCTTATGAATATGGCATAGTGAGATTTAACTTAAGGCTTGAGCTTGTTCTGATAGGCTTGACTTGTATGTGAAATTGAACTTCTTTGAGATCATCAACCAGGCATAATCTCTTATCATCTCATTGTGATCTTGTTGCCATCTTGTGCACTTATGACATTTAGACCGATATGCTCATACTGTTGTTGTTTCTTGGTCTTGAAAGCTTGAATAAGACATCTTTCTTGAAAATCTTTAACTATAACACTTTGTCACTTCAATAAAGACGTTTGGTATCAAAGTGACAGAAACTTCTTTGAAATTCTTTGACTTTAACACTTCGTCACTTCAAGAAAGACGCACGGTATCAAAGTACCAGAAGTCTTGAAACATGTACTTGAGATTTCATGATGTCTTTATATATGTCGATTGAGTATGAGCATGTGGTATTGGCTTCAACTTGTCATCACCATTGCCACTCTCTTGATCACTGCCTTTACTCCTTGAGTCATGATCATTATTGTTGTCATCTTTATCTCTTCCCTAAGATTCAGCTTCACTTTCAGTTGATTCTTCTTCAGTCACACCGGGAACCCCTGATTTAGCACCAGTTCCTTCATTTATAATAGAAGGTTTGATTTTTGCAGCACTTGGAGCAATTTTGGTAACAGTACCAGAACCACTTGGATGAGACTTGTGAAAGTTCCTCATACTCTTCTTGCGAACTTCTTCATACTGAGCTTCTTCAGTTAATGCCACTTCAGAGAGCAAATCAATACCTTTGTGTTTCTTAATAGTCACCTTTTCCTTCTTCTTAGACAGTGACATTACAGGAGTATCTCTAATGACAACACCTGTTGTTGGCGCATTAGTAGACTTCTTGGTAAGTCTCTTAACTCTTTTTGACTTCCTTGTGGGTTCTTCAGGTGAAATTATGACAGTAGAGAGTTTACGAGAAGCAGGCTTCTTGAACTTTCGTGCCTTCTTAAGAGGTGTAACTATTATAGCATAGCCAAGGTAAGTCTTATAAGCTTTGGTTTCTCGCATCTCAGGACTTGTCATAGATTTAGGAAGTCGAGCTTCATAAATTTAAGATTCTTCATTTGCGGAGACGAATCTCAAAGTATTTATCAGATAGTCATCCCTGGAGGTATGCATGCCTATCTTGTTTCTCCTTGAGATTGTCTTGTCTTTGGTAAGGAAGTAGTGAATGATAACTTTAGTGAATCGAGGGTAGTACATCTTCTCTTGCTTTTTGTGACCTCTGTTGTCAATCTGGTAAGTGAAATCTTCCTATAGTAGTTCAACATAGTCCACATTCTTCTTATAGTACATTCCCCAAAGGATTTGAGCTCTAGAAAGATGAATTTTGTCAAGACCGGTTGTCTTTCCAGATGGACTTCTGTTGATGATCGTGGCAAAAGTTCTCCAAGTTTGATGCATCTGATCAACAACAACATCAGTGATTGACTTGATATCCCAAGTATGACCTAGTTCTTTGAAGAAAGACAGAATATCTTCATCAGTGGGAAGTTCATCAAAGTTTTGACCATGAACTCTAGGGCATATCTGAAAGATGTCTCTGAAGATTTCCAAATTAAGGTCGAATTTCTTCTTTTTATCCATTCTGAACCTATAGAAAGTATCATACTTGTGGATAGAATCCCAGAATTGGTGCATGTAAACTTCAAGAACATCTGCAGTGGTGAGAAATGGGAGTAGCACGGAGTGAGAGCAAGAGCATCCAGGATAACTTGAAATGTAGTTTCTCTCTGTTTCTTTCTAGGATTGAGTCTTCCATTGCATTTTCTAATCTCAAGCCTTTTCTCCTTGGGGACAAGTTCAAGATCAAGTTTGGTTTGTTGAGCAGTAATGGAAGACATGATTCTGCTAAGATTAGTCACATATAGTTCATATACAAGCAAATATTTCACTGAAGGACAATCTAGATCATGAAAAATGATTATAAATGCAAGGTTGATTTTTACTAGACATTAGACATACACATACTAGGAAAAGAATTGACACACATGACGGTTAAAATGAAACCGAAAGACACACATAATCATATAACACACTAACTATAGGAAATCTATAGAGAGCAAGGCAATCACAAGAGATTTCTAAGTAAAACTACACCTAAATCAATCACTAAGTAACAAGTTAAGGAATAATTATACTTAGATTAGATTATGAGATTTGATTACCAATATTACATGATTAGATCTATTAAAAACATGCATAATTCATCTAAGGGTTGTGTATAATTCGCCTACCAAAACATGTATAGTTCGCCTAAAACAGTGAGTATAATTTGCCTAACTAGGCGTGTATTGTTCGCCTAATTATTTATGTATACTTCGCCTAAAGGAGTGCGTATAGTTCGCCTAAGGCAATGTGTATAATTCACCTAAGAGTGAACGTATACTTCGCCTAAGGCATTGTGTATAATTCGCCTAAGAGTTATATAGTTCGCCTATGTATAGTTCGCCTAGACAAAACTTAACTCAAAGTTTTTATACGATTTCAAGCATCAATAACCACTTAAACATGAACATATAGCATCTGCGAAGCAAACTAACACTTTTTCCACATGAATTAACCACAAAAATCTTGCCTTTTGCTTTGTTCGACTCATAAGAACACGAACAACCCAAATGAGCCAACTTTTGTAGTTAAGACATGTTTAATACTCAAGCAAATACACACAAAATCTTATTGAATCATTCTACAACCCAAACCTACTAACTTTATCATGTTCTTGACCATTTCCCATTGGTTCAAAATCAAGAATCACCCAAAACATAAGATTATGTTATCCCCATGTAAAACTGTTATAGGTACATGTTCTTGACCTCTATAGGACCAAAACCCCTCAAACAATTTAAGGTTTCAATCACTTTTCAAGGTGATGAAAGTTAGGTCGATTATTAGGGTTTTCGAGCATAATTCCATGATTAAGGTCTATTGAAAGAGGCTATGAGTATGAGAAACATATAACAAGTATACCTTAGTGATTGGACAAGAAATGAACAAGTTCTTGGGGTCTTAAAATATCAACAATGGTGTTTTGAGTTTTGTTTGTGTCGTGAGAAAGAAGAGAGACGGGTGTGGGTGTTTTTGTTTAAACTCTTTTGGGTTTTGGCAAAAATGCCCCCTAAGGTTTATACTAACTTATATTTTCTTAATAAACTTATTCTAAGGCTTAACATAGTTTCCCAATTGGCAACATTAGTCCCTAAGGTTTAGTTATCAAGAATAAGTCACACATTTTGCATTATCACCCCTAAAGGATTAAACACATACCAAATAAAGCCCGATTGAGTTAACATTAATTAACTCCCCTTTAATTATTCACCTGTTATTTTTTTAAATCGTTTCTTTTTATCACAAATTGATTTTATGAAGAAGATATTTGACATTTTCTCCCCCTCAAACAACGACCTGTTTTCTATTTAAAAAGAAGTAGTAGTTATTTGAGTTGTCTTTGAAAATGATTTTTTTGATGAATTTCTGAAGTTGATTATATTATTTTAAAATCAACACAATGAAAAATGAGAATTCTTTTATTTTGACACATAAGCGCACTAACAGGTACACTTATGGATAAGAAAAGTTCGGGTTGTGTTGCAAAGTAAACACAAGCCTTTGCATGGTCATAAAGTAGACCATGCTCGAGAATAAATTCCCGTTGAGAGGTCAAGTTTTCTTTTTGAAATACTTGCCTTGAAGTTAATGATCGGGTTGCTATCGGAAATAATAGCAAGCCATTTTTGGCATGTTTTAAAAGCTTTTGAACTTCTGCTCAAACTTCATTTACAGCCTCGTATCATTATTAAATGACATTTCTAAGGCCGTATATGTTATCAATTTTCAAAAGACATGCTAAGAAAATACCATATTTAATATTTATTTTGATTATATTAAATTTAATTTTAATTTATTTTAAAAAGTTTTAATATAAAAGACAAAATTTTTTGTGTTTTTATATGTTTTCTTAATGTTACAATATGATATAGGATATACCGCGAGTAACCACCTTTACTCATCCTCTTCCTCTGTCAGACGTTTTAGCATTTTCGGAGAAATGCTTCTTATACCTAGCTTCTCGATCAAGAAATTGAATCTTTCTCTTGGCAAGGGTTTTGTAAAGATGTCAGCCAGTTGATATTTCGTCTGAACAAAGTAGTGTTCCACTTTTCCATTCTCTACCTGCTCCTTTATAAAATGGTAGCATACATCGATGTGCTTGGCTCTTGAGTGTTGAACGTTGTTGCAACATAGAGCAATCATAATTTTGTTGTCCCAGTATAGAGGAATCTTATTGAATTAAAAACCATAATCTGTTAGCTGTGAACGCATTGGTATGTGCCTAATTACACATACCATTTTCTATTAAAAACGGACTTAAACGACCAAAAACGTACCAAAAATACCTTGTATTTGTATGTTTTGCATTTGTATTGTGCAAGTAGCGGATATCTAAGAAAAGGACAAAAACGAAGCCAAAACGACAAAGTCGAGCACGAGAACGGAAAGAGCATGAAGAGAAGTCAAAATCAGAGCCAAAAGTCAAAAAGTCAAAGTCAACCCCGACAAAAGTCAAAGTCAAAGACGGAGCCGAAACAGAAGAAAAAGTTAATGGGCCGACCCGTACCCATTTAATGGGCCAGGACAGCCCATTAAGCTTTTATATAAAAGTCTTATAAGCCTTAAACATTTAAAAACCCAAAACCCTTTATAACCGGCCCAAATTGCAAAGCCCATTTTACCCACTTAACGACTAAACCCATTAACCCCTTATAACCTTTACTTCGTTAGTTCCAAAAGGACTAACGGTGCAATACCAACCCAACCTCAAGGACCAACAATGAACTAAACAAGGGCGATGGATGTAATCATACTATACACTTTCAGGGACCATTTTTGCCATTTACCCAAACCTTCACCCCTGTTA
>BQNB010044964.1:16018-44572 GCA_026074375.1 Tanacetum coccineum
AAAATATATGCAAAAACTAGTACAAGAAACGTTGAGTCTAGGAACATTAAGATAGTGTTATCACATGAGCTATATTAATACAACTAACTACATTATGGTTCGACGCGGTAGTTCAAACCATTTGTTAGGTCATGTTGTGTTTAGGAACAACGTATGAAAGTATTTGGATTCTGTTTAAAAGACGATTTTCCTTACTTTTTGTTTATATAAAAGTATACTAATTGAGATTAAAAGTATGCAACTTTGCCTAAAGATTAAAAAAGTTTAATGGTTTTATGCGATCTTTTATTTGTTTGTGTAGCTGTTTATACTTTACTTTTATCCGACATGTATGATCCTTCCTTGTCAGAAATACGGATACACTCTGGGCATGGACACTTAAGTACAACTTTTTTTATAAAAATAATTCATAACTTAAACTTTTATTTTTATATAATAAAAAAAGTTATGGTATTAAATGAAGAATGAAATCCATGGATCTTGTTAACCACTTTGCAGAAGATTTGATCCATGGAAGTTGTATTTGCCAGAAGATAGATCCATAGAAGTTTTATTTCTTTTTATTTGTTTATCCATTGTATATCATCCAAATACTATTATATGACTCACTCTATTATTTTGTCCTAGATTAAAAGTTCGTTAAAAAAAAATCTTTTTACCTGTATTATATAAATAAGTTGGTGTTAAAATACATGGGGCAATACCAAGAACAGTTTGATTATCACACAACCAACCTCCCCTTTGTGATATTATTGATAACTTAAATATACAAGACGGTTAGTCCCCAAACGGGTGCTAAACCAACGATTACAACAGAAATATAAGGGTGTCCCTACTAGGTAGATCCACCCTTCTCACAACAATAACACTCAACACTCAGACAAACATAATACAGCCATCACTACCCATTACAGCCTCTATCTCACACAGTATGTGTAACGTGAGTGAGATAGAAGGCTGTAACGAGAGTGGTTAAACCATATGAACAACGATCTAAGATCAGGGAGATACAAAGATAAGATGACCGTTGTTGACTGAAACCTAGCACAGTGATGTGCTTTATATAGCCATCCAAGATACACTTTATCACCTCCATCTTTCAATCTTGATGAAAGTAGCACAATACTTCTTGAATGATCTTTCAATAATGACAGGAATGGTCCTTGTACATTAGACATCAGATAACAAAGTATAAACATAACACTTGTTAGTTTGAATACTTCCAACAAAGCATATCCGGCAAGTTGTGCAATAGTAGGACTGTAGTACAATACGGTATTGATTCGAACAAATTCTTGAGCCACTTGAACAGTAATCCCCGCATAAAGTCCCCTACGGACCACCTTATTACCCCATGCATTTCTAATTTTTTAAAAGATGCCATATTTCATGGGTTCTTTAGCTTGCTTTTCATCTTCAACAGATAATTATAATGCTTTCATTTCTTTTTCTATCTCATCGGTTGGATAGATTTTCTCCAAGATGCCCCTCGCTTCTTTTAAGTTCTTCTAGAAAAAAATATATAACTACAATTATTAACTGCAACGTAGGATTAAGGGTTGTTTGGGATTACTTATGTTAATGTGCTTATCTACAATTTCAGATTAAAATAAACAAATAAACAGTCATTCCCGAGATTGTTTATTTAAGTACTTGGTTATTTTAAATCTGACTTGGAACTAGTTGCCAATCATTAGTTACCTGTCTATAAAGCTATCTTGGAGACTCAGAAAGAAACCACATCAAAATAAACTGAATCAACGGTGGAATACCAACAACTCCAATCATCCACGAACCTATAACAAAATCATTCTTAGCAAAAACCTACCAATACTATCCAAAAAAAAGAAGAGATTCTACGATATTAAAAAAATTGAAATTATACATAACGTTACCCTGGTGAATGCCAAATTAACAAGGTAAGATATAAACTACCCTCCCGTTATAAGTAAACCACTTGTGCTCACTATATAATGACCCACGGGGGAGGAGCAAGTGAAACGCCCCTTTCCAGACTCGATATTTGACCCGAAATCAAAAACTTTTGAGGAACCGCTTGACCGGGAATGACCTTGTGTCATTCCTAAACATACTTTTAATATACACTACAATTAGACCTTTGTAAGTTCCATTATCATAAAATATACCCTTTTTGCTTTATAACGATATAAAGAACTCATTCTAACACTTTACAGTTTGGTTTTTACGACAAAAACAAAAAGAACAACCTTCTGACCAAAGATTACGGCGTGACCTCACTGCAAATGAAAAGTTTACGGCGTAAACAAAAGTTTACGCCACTACAGAAAGTTACCTTTTTCCCAACTTGACTATATTGACCCGAAACTTCATAAGACCTTCCAGAACTCATTAACATACATAAAACATCATATTCATAAGTATTTGTGGTCTAAATGACCCATGAACACATACTCTACGAGGGTTACCAAATACCCCGTTTTGACCCATTTCCATACACTTAAGTATACAATCAAAACCACTGACTCAAATACCTTCATTACTTTATAAGACCAATACAAAAGACATTACCACTTGACGTTTGACACTTAAAAACCATCCATAACACTTTGGGGGTTCAACGTGATGGAGCTCGGCATCTATTCTATGCTCCTAAGTGCAATTAATTACTCATAATCCTTACATCCGCATCTTAGCCTTTAATCCATTGCTTTACCTTCTTTGGAAGAACCTACAAAACATTAAGCAACTAAAACGTAAGCGAAACGCTTAGTAAGTAAAGGACGATACAAGTCATTATATTTCATTTAACACCTTCATATCACAACTCTTAACACAACAATCATTCATAAACATATAAACTTACATACCTTTCTACTTCATAACATTACTAATCATCTTCATCACAAGAACACATATCACGAAAGACACAACCACAAGGATTTACTCAATTAGCTAGATCATCACTAGTCTCCTCTCTTAATCAAGTACACTAGTCTTAATCTTCTTAAAGCCCTAGCACATAATGCATAACACAAATATGATAAACTTAATATAACTTCTTGTAAGTCAATTACTTACCTTTAATCCAAGCTAGAAACATCAAGAAAACCATCACCATCAATCCTTGATTCCTACTCAATTATCATTACAATTACATGTTAACATATAGGTATAATATCATTATCAAGAGTTTACACAACCCATTAATCATACTCAAATTTCATTCCTTAATCATCATATGATCATATCTTGATCATATGATGAAAACCCACAGTTACCAATTTAATTCAATAATACTTATCTCACAATTACAATAATCTCATTAGATTACTTATGAACACCTTTTATCCAAAACCCCTCAATTTGGTCTCATGAACCCTAACCCTTAATTCTTTAATTACTTTAAAATTAGGATTACTTACTTCTTAAGGACTTAGCTAGGTGCCTAAACCTGCAAAACATCCTTGATTCTTCATTTAGAATTGATCATGGCTCCATGTTTTCTCTCCCTTTTCTTGTTCTAAGCCGACCCACACAAAACACCACAACATCCTGGAACATTTTGGATAATTATGGAAGTGTCCAGATATTTGTTGGGTGGAAGTTTGCCCTTTTGGCAACTATGGTCCCTCAAGTCTCTTTTCATTTAATTTGACCAAATTAACTTATGTAGCTTATTTATAACTTGGCTATCTTAGTCCATTAGCTTTATTCTTTTATAAATGTGACACATTAACTCTCTAAACCCATTTACATAACATTATATTCACTTATGGTTTGACTATCGGGTTGACTAGTCAATTACACAACGTCTTTAAACTTACAATAGTCTTAGTCAAACTCATTCTAGGACATTATCGTAAATAAATACTTATAATCCGGTTTTGGGGTGTTACAACAAGGGCTATAACAATTTCACCAACACAAAACAACACATCAGCAGTCATGCTAACAATAGTTTCCAAGTCTGATAAAAAAACGTAAAAATATTATGACAAAGAAACTACAATTTGGACTTGATATCAAATTATCACATGGTAATACAGTTTAACTTACTTGTAACCATGTATGCTTTTCAAATTGTTTAAATTCATCTTTGAGGTAGAGTAAAGCACCTGAAATAATGCCTTTTTTAATATATTAATCAACTTGAAAACGTTAAAAATAGCCTATATAGATATGATCAGAATGAATAAGCAAGACAAACAGATATAGAAATATTACTAATGTCATAGCCAAATAAGAATCCTCCAACTCGAGGGCTGAAATCAAGCCTCATTATATATGGTTGTTGCCAACCCATCCTTCCATTCTAAATAAAACCAATCAATCTGGAACAACAAAGAAAAAATGATCAGGAGAGTCGGTTCTACTGACACAAGTTAAAATCCAATGCATTAGTTTCTTTTAGTAAGTAAGTTCATTCCCGTTAGATGTAAAAATTACTTTAGGAAAAGTAATGATCAATCTTTCGAGTGTCGTAATCCCAACGAGAATTGAATTGAAAACCACGTCAATGTCTGAAATTTAAATGCTTGATTATCTTTTAATTTTGGTTTTTGATTTTAAACTAAATATATAATACTAATAAACTAGATTATCTATATATATATATATAATAAAAGAAGGTTTTTTTTAAAATGTTGCTTATGTCACAAATGACATCACTAATGACATCATAAATGATGTCACTAATACCAACATGGAAATGCAAATTATTAACTATGAAGTCCTTCATTTCATTTAACTCCGCCATTTAATGGAGATTGTGTGACTTTTGACTCACAATTAATATGAGCCGAAAATTATGCAAGGTTACCATAAATATAATGTGTTTTTATTCTCCCATAAATCAAGTGTTTCTTTCACACAAATTATATGATAGGTTCAAAATTCAAACGATTACTCATCACGGGTATATCTTCATTGCTATCGTCATACTTTTTTTTATGTTTAAATTCACACTCAATGTTTCATCTTCTTTTTTATTAATACATTTCAATTTTCACAGGTTGATTTGGAGATGTCGAGATAAACCCAATTAAAGAATGAAATTCAAGATGTATTTTATTCTAACTTAAATTTGGTTTAATTCATTCGAGTAACATCCATATATTTTGCTGCATAATTATAATTTTAATAAACAATTTTTTTATTGATTGAAGGTCTAGATTCATAAATTTGTTTGAATTGAATTTGATATTATTTTGGTGATTTGAATTCACAACCTCGACGTCTTTTTTTTCTTAATATCTAAAGTTCATTCATCTCATTTTCGAAGGTATGTATAAATCGAAATTTATGACTAAATGTTATGTGTCAATCAGATTAATACAAAATTAAGGGTTTAATCATATGTTTAGTTTCACTATATAATCCAAATTTAGGGTTTGTCTCGATATAAACTTTTTTAGTTATCTGTTAAAATAGGTTAGATTTCGATCTCATCAAAATCCATATGCAAGCTGTAAAACTAAGTGAAATCAAAAACTGGGTTTTATTATTGTTGGTTGAATCGACTAATATTTTGAATGTGTATGTCAATTGATAGTCAATTATGGTAATCTTGGTTGTCTGTTCCAACATTCAAAACGAATTATCACAGGTTTATAGGCTATTATGTAATTATCGCTTCAGGCAAGATCTTTCCAGAAGAATCAATTGTTCCAGGTCAGCAAGAAACTAGAACCGGAAGGTAATCTATGCTTTGTGACTTTCACGCTCTGTGATTATAAAAGTAAGGTGCTCTGCTCTAATTTATAAATTTGATTATTGTGCTTTATTCTAAAATTCCTCATTGTGACTTGATTTTCATTCATATTTATTTATTATTGTTAAAACTGGTGGGTCGATCTATTCT
This sequence comes from Tanacetum coccineum, assembly GCA_026074375.1. Classification (NCBI taxonomy): domain Eukaryota; kingdom Viridiplantae; phylum Streptophyta; class Magnoliopsida; order Asterales; family Asteraceae; genus Tanacetum; species Tanacetum coccineum. The sequence goes on from BQNB010044964.1 coordinate 21,861, forward strand.
CTTTTTAGTCCAGTTTTGTTTGAAGTTTGTAAATACTTGTGTTAATCTGTTAAAATTATTCTTAAATAAACTATTACTTGGTCTTTTTATCTCCAATTGCAAGCATGAATCTTAAAACTATATCTGTTAAATAAACTATTACTTGGTCTTTCGAAATTTTCCGCTAAACGTTTGAGAATTAAATTTTTGTAAATTTAAGTGTTTGAACTTTGCTTTTTTAAACTTTTTATAAGCCACCCGTGATTTATCACGGGTTTATAGGCTATTATGTAATTATCGCTTCAGGGATCTTTCCAGAAGAATCAATTGTTCCAGGTCAGCAAGAAACTAGAACCGGAAGGTAATCTATGCTTTGTGACTTTCACGCTCTGTGATTATAAAAGTAAGGTGCTCTGCTCTAATTTATAAATTTGATTACTGTGCTTTATTCTAAAATAGCTCATTGTGACTTGATTTTCATTCATATTTATTTATTATTGTTAAAACTAGTGGATCGATCTATTCTCTTTTTAGTCCAGTTTTGTTTGAAGTTTGTAAATACTTGTGTTAGTTTGTTAAAATTATTCTTAAATAAACTATTACCTGGTCTTTTTATCTCCAATTGCAAGCATGAATCTTAAAACTATATCTGTTAAATAACCTATTACTTGGTCTTTTGAAATTTTCCGCTAAACGTTTGAGAATTAAATTTTCATAAATTTAAGTGTTTGAACTTTGCTTTTTTAAACTTTTTATAAACCACCCGTGATTTATCACGGGTTTATAGGCTAGTTAACTAGATCAAATGTGTCACCCAAATAATATAGTTTCTAATATATCAAAGCTTATTTTTTTATCAGTTTACGAAAGTGGATTTCTCGACCCAGACGTTTAAGATCATAGACAAATCTTTAAAACCACATAGACCATAACGGGTCTTTCGACCTATACTGATATGATTATATAATCTAAGATTAATAAGCAAAACCGATAAGATAGGATATAATAAGATTGCAACATAAGCTTGAGATTAAAGAGATCACGATCATACCAAACACTTATTCATTATCATAACATCACCGAGTAGTCATGAAAGATTTAGCCTCTCATGGCTAAGTGGTTCATAACATAGCTTGATTCAACAATAAACTTCATTATTTCACTAAACTAGTATGATGATCTTCTTCGTTCTTGTTTATTTGATCTTTAATCTCCAAAAGGGTATGGTGTTTATGATTGGTGGATGATTTGGGAAGGACTGGATGAGGTATGTGTGAAGATGAGATGAATGGAATGATTTTAGATATTGAGATGGATTGGGATGAATGATTTGGAGTGAAAATCCAGCCACTATTTATAGGCTGAGTGTGGAGTGAAAGTGCGGCGCACAAAGTTATTTGTGCGGCGTACTTGGTGATTAAATGCGAGGGAATTAAATGTTTAGTGGAGAAGTGCGGCGCACAAGAGAATATGTGCGGCGTACTTGGGGTATTAATGTAGTAGCATTTAAGGCTTCATTTATTCTTTGTAGTCAGATGGGAAGTGCAACGCACAAAGGAAATTGTGCGGCGTACTTGTTTAGTTAATGCGTAATTTGACTAAGTCTTTAATTCCATTGACTTGAGAGGAAGTACAGCGCACAAAGGATAAGTGCGGCGCACATTTGCACTTTCGAGCTTGATCTTTATCTTTTCTTGTATATTGTTTTCCTTAGTGTATAAATACTCGATCTTTGTTGTGTTTGAGCTCGAAATATATTCAAGTGAACCTGCACATATCACATGCCTTTAAGTATTGAAAGTTCACGACGAAATAATTGAAAAATGCACAAAAGTTCTTACCCCATGTTTGCTCAAGATTAAGACTGAACCAATCAACGCGTACTTTAAGAACAATAAGGTTGTGCATCGCGATTATCTGAAAGTCACTAAGGAGCACGTAGCAACACTACAAGAATTATTAGAAGAATCTAGAGCATTAAAACCTTTAGATGAACATATAGGTCATGCCTCTAAGTTTGCTGAGCGAATTCAAGAACTGTTAGTGTATGTTAGTGCCTCATGCCCTTTCACTCAAAGCGGGAATGAAAAGTGGGCTCCCGCTACTAGCCATAGAAAGAACAATAAGCCTTACGTAGATGCATCTAGAACGAAACAGACAATAAAGACAATCACAAAAGAGCATGCAGTAAAGCAAAACACTCGTAAGACTGCCAACACTATGTTGCCTTCTATAAGAAGAGTAAGCTCTACTAATGCTAGCGGATTAAAGCCTAAGAGCAATACAAAGAATGATAGGATCCCACAACCATCAAGTAGAAGCATGAAGAATAAAGTAGAAGTCCACCATAGGAAGTTTAAGTCTAGTGCTAATAAGAACAATCATGTTTCAGATTGTAATGCGATTGTTAAGAATGTTGCTTTGTCAAAGAATTCAGATACTATTTGCTTATCTTGTAATGAATGTTTGTTTTCTGCAAATCATGATGCTTTGTGTTGTTCAATATCTTAAGAAAATGCAAAAACATAACAAGGCTCAATCTGTTAAACCAAAATAAAAGTTTGAATGGAAACCAACTGGAAGGATCTTTAAAACTGTAGGTTTAAAATGGGTTTCTACTGGTAGAATGTTTACTTTGGTAGAATCAAAGTGTTCTTCTCCTTCTCGAAACACTAATACTAAGATTTTACCTAATAGGCAAATTCCTACAACGATAGCAGTTTTGGTTAATGAACCTTGTACTAAAATGAGACTTAGATTTGCAAACGTTGGGATATCCTGATATAGATCAAGTCTCAACTCAAAATTTCATCCATTCAACATAAATGATTTTGGGTTAGAGGGATTCCTGTCTAGAGAGGATCGTCCACCCTGGAGGTTCACTTATCTAGACGATACTTAGGTTCACTAACAAACCGGAACCCAATCAAAAATTAGGGATCCAGTCTCTTGTATATATATTTCCATTTTTCTTTGTTTTTCTTTTTTACAGATTGTAGAAATTGTTCTTTGGTATTTAGACTTCGGGTGTTCCAAACATATGACTGGACACCGTGATAAGCTCATCAATTTTGTTTCCAAGTTTATCAGAACGGTTTGATTCAGCAACGATCATTTTGCAGCTATTATGGGATATGGAGATCTTCAAATAAGGAATATTCTTATTTCACGTGTCTACTACGTTGAAAGACTTGGTCATAATCTATTCTCCGTTGGGCAATTTTGTGATACGAATCTCAAAGTAGCTTTCAGGAAACACACTTGTTTTGTACGAAACTTAAAAGGTGTTGATCTACTATCATGTTCTCATGGTTCTAATATTTATACAATCTCAATGGCGGATATGATGAAGTCTTCTCCAATTTGTCTACTCTCCAAAGCCTCAAAGACAAAATCTTGGTTATGGCACCATCGCCTCTCTCACTTAAACTTCGATACCATCAACAAGCTTGCTAAACAAGGTTTTGTCAAAGGGCCACCCAAGTTAAAGTATACTAAAGATCATATGTGTTCAGCATGTCAAATGGGCAAAAGTAAGAAGGAATCTCATCTACATAAGCCGGAACCAAGTACAAATGAGAAACTTCAAATGCTGCATATGGATTTGTATGGACGGATGCGGGTAGAAAGTATAAACAAGAAAAGATATATTCTTATCATCGTTGATGATTATTCTCATTTTACTTGGGTGAAGTTTCTGATAACGAAAGATGAAGCTCCAGAAATTATCATCAAAATTTTAAAGCAACTCAAGTTAGCCTTAATGGCTACAGTAAATAACTTCGACTGACAACTACAAAGTTCTCATCAGACACCTACGAAAAAATACGAAATAAGCGGTAATACTTATAAAACATCCCTGCACGTACTCTACAACAAAACGCTGTAGTGAAAGGCATCACTCTACGTTGTAGAGGCATGCAAGGACCAAGTATTTTCTCTAAATCACCTCAATTTTTCTAGGGTTAAAGCTGTAGCCTACTAGCATGTTAAACTCAAAACAGCTCCCTAATCCACACCCGGTTAAGATAAGACTCATACGAACTACTCCAGAGATCGCAAACCAAACTCAATGTATCATTCATTGTTTTTTGTGCCTTATGTTATCAAATAAATCATTTTTAGGACTGGAAACATCAACCTAAATTAGATATTGGAATCTTTTATCGTTTAACACCATCCAATAAGGATTAACCGAAATACAACAAAAACAGACAAATTAATGGAAACAATGAACTACAATTTGATGAACTTACTCGATGCTTTATGAACAACTCGTTTAGAACCTGATCATCATGGTTTAACTTCTGGACATCATTAGTCAATGACTCGTGCTTAACCAGGTAAGTCAACATAGCTAAGCCTCATACAAGAATGAACGGATTTGTTGTTTCAACCAATGATCCGAGGCGGACATCTACTTCTGCTACTGTCTATATAGCAAAGATCACCTACTCCAATACTTCCCTATAACATTGAAACAACAAACTCTCCACTCAATTCTACCAATGTTGAAACAAATGAAGAAGTTAGATTATTTGACAGTAACATATATACCAATCCATTTGCTCCTCCAGAGACTAGCTCAACTAAGTCATCTTCACAGATTGTTGATACTTCAAACATGCACACTTTCCAACAACCTCCAATTTACACAATAGATGGACAAAAGATCATACGCTAGTAACAATCATCGGCGATCCATTAAAACTTGTTTCTACACGACGTCAACTCTCTACCGATGCTTTATGGTGTTATTTCCATGCTTTCTTAGCTAAAGCAGAGCCGAAGAATTATAAAGAAGCAATGGAAGAATCTTGCTGGATCGAAGCCATGCAAGAGGAAATCCATGAATTTGAGCGGCTTGAAGTATGGGAGTTAGTACCAAGACTAGACAGAGCTATGATCATCATCCTAAAGTGGATCTTTAAAGTGAAACTTGATGAATATGGCGGTGTGCTGAAAAATAAGGCTCGGTTAGTTGCTAAAGGTTATCGTCAGGAAGAGGGGATCGACTTTGAAGAATCGTTTGCACCAGTCGCTCGCATTGAAGCTATTCGAATATTCTTAGCATATGCTGCACACAAGAATATGGTAGTTTTTTAGATGGATGTGAAGACGGCGTTTTTGAACGGGATTTTAAAGGAAGAGGTGTACGTAAGTCAACCAAAAGGGTTTGTTAATCAAGAAAATCCGAATCATGTATTCTGATTGAAGAAAGCACTTTATGGATTGAAACAAGCTCCTCGCGCATGGTACGACCTACTCTCCAAATTCCTTATCAGCCAGAAATTTGTCAAAGGTGTATTCGATCCGACGTTGTTTACTCGAAAGGAAGGAAATGATCTCATACTAGTACAAATTTATGTTGACAACATAATTTTTGCTTCCACTAATCTAATCTTTTGTGATAAATTTGCAAAATTAATGAGCAAACGTTTTTAAGATGTCAATGATGGGACAAATATCATTTTTTCTAGGACTTCAGATTCATAAAGTCCCGTGATATCATCTTCATTAATCAATCTAAACTATCTCTTGAAATGCTCCAAAAATTATGGTTTTTGAAAAATGTTATCTGTTGACACCCCCATGGTGGGACAAACAAAACTAGCATGAGGATCCAAACGGAACCAATTGACCCTTACTCGTTATCGATGAAAGGTCGGATCCCTTAAGTACACCCCCCCCCCTTTCTCACAGCCAGTCGCCCTAACCTATGATTGCCGTCTGCATGTTGCTCTGTAATAGCAAAGCCTACAAAAGCCCAGAAACTGCGTTTAAACGAGTCTTTCGTACTCTAAAAGAACTACTTAATATGGGTCTGTGGCATCCTATGGGACACCGTTTTTAAACTAACAGCTTGCAGATCTGACCATGTAGGTTTGACGAAGATTCAAGGAAAAGTACATCGTCGTTAGTGCCATAATATTTTGTAGAGAACAGCTTCAGCTGGTCATCTAAGAAACAGAATATACTGAGCGATAATTCTACAACTAAAGTTTGAATAATCTCCATGTCTAATGCTGTGCCTAAATCCTATGGATTCGTCCTCAGCTAACTGACTACGATTTTTTGATTTTAACAAGATTCCTTTATACTCTGGCTCCCAGAGCGCCATTTCCTTATCTTGCAACACTGTGCAACACTCCAGGACGAAACACATCATTGTTCGCTACCACGTCATCAAAGAGGAAGTTAAAAACGGGGTTGTTGAGCTGTACTTTGTTAAGACCGATATCACTGCGATATCTACACTAAGCACTCCCTAGAGAACTCTTTGAAATTTTGATCTATCCGCCTCGATGCAAACATCACACCAGGCCTAGCTGAACGTCTTGCATAGTCAGACGAAGAGTAACACTATATCTACTTCATATAACTTATTTATCTAAAGATAGATAGAGATTAAAAAACTCAAAAAAGAACAAAAAGATCTTTCAATTATTCAAAAACTTTAAAAAAAACAAAATACAAAAATATAAAATTTCAAAAACAAAATACAAAATCAAAAATTTCAAAAACCATAATATCTACGAAATTAGAAATGTCATTCAATAATGACACAATTCTGTAGATAAAGTACGACTTAAAGATAAAAAAACACTTAAAACATGGTCATCATCAAATTTTCTTATGCTAGTAACTAAATATCAAATAACCAACCCGGTCCGTCAGAAAAGGATATTGTTACCTTCAGTGCATTTATCCTTAAACAACAACTAGAGAAGTCATTTCGGTCTTGAGTTTAAGATTCAAACAATTCATGTTTGAAACACAAAAACTGACTTGGTGTGTATTTTGCTACAAACTCGCTTTATAAAAGAAAAGAATGTACTCCAAAAAGTGAGATTTTTCCTTAAAAATTAATTTTCTTTATCTTGAGGCAATTTAATCTCAAAATAGTGATTTATCAACATGCACGCAGTAAACAATTTTTTTAAAAATTGCTAAGAAATAATTCAGAAACAGTTTTGACATTGAAAAGGAAAAATAATTTATCAAGACTCTTCGAGTCCGGAACTCTCGATCAAATGCCAAGACATAATTTAAATAGCCTACGGTCTTTGTTTGTGGGAGAGAACGAGCATTTTATATGATAATTATCCAAAAATGATCAAAAATAATTCATCAGTAATTGGGAAAATGATCATTAAAATTTGAACGCTCAAACAAAACCACAGCACTTTAAAAAAAAACGGTATTTATGTAATGAGGGGGAGAATTAAAATTTAATCAATGATTTTGAATGGCTCAAACAAATTTCTATACGCTCCTTTTAAATAGAAAAATGTTTATATTGTTATGAGGGGAAGAATTTAAATTTTTAAAACAATAGATTTTGAACGCTCAAAATAAATCTACGGCTCTTTAAAATAGAAAACGGGCCAATCTTTGAGGGGATAAATTAAATTTATAAGCAAAAGATTTGGAAGCTCCAAACAAATTCTACAACTCTTTAAAATAAGAAAACGAGTATTTGTTTGTGGAATAATTTTATTTCATAAAAATTAAAAACTTAAGGTAATTAGTGTAACTTAAAACATAGAGGGTAATTAGAGTAAACAATAATAAGTATATATAACTAAAAGTACCTAAAATGCTTAACTATTTTATATTTTAAGGTGTTAGGGGTCTTGCTTAAACTTTAGGCTTTATTTAAATGAGTTAAAAACCTCTAACTAATATTGCCAAAATTCAAATCCCTTCCCTTTTAAATACCCCCAACCGATCCAACAAACACACATAACACATTTTTACCAAAAAATTTCTCTCCTTATTTCTTCTCTTGTGTAGATCGGCCAAGGACAAAGACCAAACAAGAAACCATTTTTTGATCAAAGGTAAAACAAGAAAGTCATTTGTAATCATCTTCTAATCACTCTTATAACAAGAATTGTTTCATCTCTTCACTAATTTTGAAAAATCGAAGTTCTTTATTTAGTGTTCATAAAAATTAAAAGTGTTTAGATGTTAATTTTTCTTAAGGTTTTATGTAGATAATGATATAACTAATATAGTTTTAGCAGCGTTAAAGTTTAATCATTTGCTAACTTAACCAATTGGTGGTTTTTGTAGCATGTTTCCCACCGAACCACCCTAGTGGTAATGTTAGTTTTTAGATTGTTATTGAATGTATAGTTTGGTGATAGCTGTAAACATTAATCTAGCTAGTATTGGAAACAAAATAGTCAATCTTTATTCTTAAACACAAAGACAAGAAGATTTACAAAGGTGAAGACAAAGTTTTGATAAATGTTTGTGAAGACTTTGGGTAAATTGGAAGACCACAAGACTTAAAGACCATAATAGAAGAGGACTTGAAGCCAAAGTCGAGCCAAAATAATCCAAGCTCTTTGGAATGAATGAACCTCGCCAACCGACCCAACAAGGATCGGTCAACCAAGCCCAACTGACCCACCTAGTCATTCGGATCAGCCATACCGACCCATGTTGTGTCGAACATCAAGGTTTAATCGAACCTCGTCCTCGGTCGTTACCTGGTTCTTTTACACCTCGTGTTTCGTAAGCCATTGGTCCAATTCCAATCCCGGGTTGTTTACCAAAAGCCCATAGTTGAAACCAAAATTGTCTTGGCCCATTAAAGCCCAATAAGACTTTTACACGTTTCAACCCACATATCATTTTGCCCACTGTTCAAACCCCCCGATTAATATTATTTTACCCTGATTAAAGGCACATTGGACCGAGACTAAGTTTGACCCTCGTCTCGTGTTTGACCAAAACGATATATTTTTTACAACTTTTATTAATAAAACACTAAAAGATTGAAATTTTAAATATCAAAATGAAAATGGTTTTAAATAATTCAAAAAGTTCACAAATTTTAAAAGTGTTTTTAAAACTTAATAATTTCTTCAAAAAAATATATTAAAGTTTTAAAATTCACGAAAATGAATGAATTATTTAACTAAGGATTAAAACAAATAAATTTAATTGTGTAAATTTTATACGATCTTAATATCTCGTAAACTTAATTTTGACCGTGTCTATGAATTTTGACCGTTGACTTTGACCATGTCTATGAATTTTGACCGTTGATTTAGTTTGACCATGTCTATGAATTTTGACCGTTGACTTTGACTTTGTCGTTGACCGTTGACCAAGTTTGACTTTCTTAATCCCATGCTTATTAAGTTATTTAGATATGAAATTGATTATTGTGATCACATATAAAATACATATTCTATCTTTTACCTGGAAAATATCCAAAATAGTTTAACCAATACTTTTAAATATCGAAAAATGAGCCGAGGACATCTACGATTAAGAGAACCTTTGTCATAATCGAAATAAGATATAATTTGAAAAAAACATCTTTCTCATTAAATGATTTATATTTGCTATATATCTCGACATTTCACCAGTTCACTAGGGTATTATTTATAATACTAAGGTCTATCTTCGTATTTTAACCCAACTCGTCAAGAGGAATAATGTACAATTACTTGACTACGAGTGTAATCCCAAGGCACTTAATCTCGTACGAGATAATTTCTAAAAAATAATAGTAATGATGTTCCCAGATTTTATAAACTTTATTTCTCGGCATTATTACACGTCATTATCTATTGATTTTCAAATAACACAATGCCTTTGCAAACAGAATTTCCAATACAAGAACGATCATAAGATTCTACTATTTGAAATAATTTGACTAAGAGTTACTAATAAATCAGGATGGCTATTGGCTAGTTTATCACCTAAAAGTCTGATAATGTAATCCATTTTAGCAAATCATTCTTATCTTCGGGCTCAAGTATTATTATTAAAAGCGAAACTCATTCTCAATCGAAACAATATTTTTCTGAAAAATATATCTACCATTTAAATTATAGCCAAACTCAAAAGATGGTTAAGAAGAACACTTTTAAAGCATGAGAAAAATGAAAATTCTCGTTCATTCTTCCATCTTTTTATCTCGTAGAAATAGTATCCCATAACTTAATTATAATTGAGGATAACTAAAGAGTGGCTAACATAACAAGAGAATAAAAATCGTCTATGTGAAAAGAAAAGAGCAACGATCATGGTGCAGCAAAACACGAGAAAGAAAAACACCAAAATTATGGACAAAAGACATGCCACCCATACAAAACATGATAATCGTTAATAAAAACAGAACAATAAAATAAATCTATATTTAAGTTTGTATTCATGTGATACTAATCAAAGTTTAATCTTATTCTTAAGAAATCAAATGTCAAGAACAAATTCTCAAACTAAAATTGTCTCAGAAGAACGAACTGTGTTATCCATGAGTAACAAACATGTCATCAAGAAGAGACAACCAGACGTGACGCTTCAGATTCACAAATCACCGATACATGCTGAATTGTTCGCAGAAATTCTAAGACACCAAATCTAACACCGGTTTCCTTAACTACAACCGTACCGATCATCTACCTACACCAGTTTTGGACAACCATCAATCACAACAAAAACAACCATACATTCACTTTTGAACTAGACAATCACACTTTCACTCTTACACCTGGACTACTCAGAACTGTATTGCAGATGCCTCCACTTGATCCCAACAACACTTACATCCAACCTCCCTCAGAAATTCAAATTCTTAAATTCATTAAGACACTTGGTTATGATGAAGATCCCGAAACAAAGTTGATTGTCGTTTCTAAAATGGTCGCCACAAGACTTCATCAACCATGGAGAGCTATTCTGAGTGTATTACGAGAAAAGACTCAAGCTGGGACACAGTTAGACTTCCAATACTTCAGATATTATGGGGTATCATTCACTCTGCCAATTTAGATTTCGCATCATTAATTTAGGACGAATTCGAATGGCAAACAGTTAAAAGATCATCCAGACCATCAAAGATGTCTAAGCTGTTGTACACCCGCTTCACCAAGCTTATCATTGACTACCTTCTTTCACTCAACAAGAGTATTCCTCGCAAATCAGAATCTAAGTTGAACAGTTCACAGGATGATCATCCGATAACCAAATTGTTAAACACAACTAACAGTGACTACAAGTTTGGAATGGAAGTTCTCGATGCTATGATTAGTGATGCAATCAAGAAGAAAGCAGGGTACAAGTATTATATGGCTAAGAAAGTAAAAAGTGAGAAAGCTAAAATTGTTGATCAACCAGAAGAGTAACACGTATCTCTAATCAAAAGTGGAAGAGGAAAAGGTTTTATGTGTTATGGTGATCAAATAGCAAATGTTCCAAACAAACTCAAGAAAGATGTTATGGCAAGGAAAACAAGATCTCTTACTATCACTGAAGAAGCAGTTGTAGGTGAACTTGTAAACTCTGTCAGTATTCAAGAACCGCGCTCTCAACAACGTCGAAGGAGTCAATTGACAATTGACAGACAAACTGACCAAGCTGTTAAATATATGTACATTGAGTGGGGACAAAAACTTAAAGGTCCTGCAGTCGAAGATCCCGCAGTTCAGTCATTGTTAGACTTACGAAAAGGATTAAAAGCTAGAAGACTTAGAGTTTAAGGCAAAAGAAATAACCAATTATAGGAGAAGGATCGAGTGCTACTCAAAACAAATACTATTCTTCATCAGATACTGATAGTGATGCAACACTCTACTCTTCCAGTTCAAACAAACCAGAGGGAAGTGCAAATGAAACTGATGATGCTGACGAATCTGATATGGACTTATCAGACGATAATCCAAATAGAGATGATGATGATGCAAGGCATGGAGTGTTCATGCATAACAAGTCTACTGCAACACCCAATTCTACCTACCTCAGTCTGACGGTTACAAGTTCCTCACTAGACTTCATTCAGACCTTGCTAGACGAAACACCTACAAATGAATTGACGGATTTTATGAGTCATCCAGTGTATACTGATGCTCAAACAACCTCAGTGGTGCATAACCCAGAGGGAAATCCTGAGCTAACAAGCTATATATCAGGTGCATCCAAAGTACCACTTGGTACACATGTAGATGTTCTAGCAAAAAAAAACTTTAATGCAGGAAATGTTCCCGGACGAGAATGCTCATCATATACCATCTCTACCAGCAAAGAAAATTCCCTATCCTACAAGATATCCACAACAAAGCTCACTTCAAGCCAAAGTAAAGAAGCTGATGCAAAAGGCAAAAAAGAATATGAGGAAGTTTAACTTCAAGAAGGCAGTTGCATAGAAATTCAAAGAATATGATCAGAAGCTAGAAGCTCTTACAAATTTCAACGTTTCTGAAGCATTTGAAAAAGCCGTCCAAGCAAAAGTTCTGACATAAATCAAAAAGCTTCTACCTACTTATATCCCAAATGCCATTGCAAATTATGTTAAGCCTTGCCTTAACACCTCTGTGCTCGAAGTAATAAAAACCAACCAAATCAATCTCTTTACTCAATCATCCACCTCCACTGATGATCTCTCATAAATGGACTTAAATTTAAAGCTGTTGAACAGAATTCACTTGAACAAGTCAAATGACACTCATACAACTCATCAACAACTTTATGATACCTTTTATGAATCCATCATTCTAGATCAAGATGCACTTGATGCTCAAGCTGTACAATCATCCTTTCACAAAAGGTCTCATGATAATCAGGATCCTCCTAATAATCATGAGGGGGAGAACAAGAAGAAACGTTGAAAGGATGTCAGCGAACCTTCTTCTAGATCATTAAGGCAAAATAGATCTCTCGTGGTTATAGTACAAGATGATACACTTGCCATGTAACCCCTAGAAAAAATAGATATTTTTATCCAAAAACATTCTAACCCAGAATGGTACACTAAGGGGGTGTTTGTGCTTGCGTTTTGAATCAACTTATCTACTTATTTCATTTTGAAAATGAAGATAATCCAAAATAGGTGTTTGGTAAAAAGAAAGGAATAATCACTTAACTGCGTTTTACGAGGCCCAAAATGGAGTTTTGTAAAAGTAGATGGATAGGTGCTTTTTGCAAACGCAGATTTGATGGAGCATTAAATGGCTTAGGAATTTACAACAATAACCTCAAGCATATACAATATCTTCTCACCTACCTTAAATATATATAATATATAACAATGTTCTTTTTTGTCATTTCAATTAATAAATTCTTAAATAATCTAATTTACCAAACATTAAAAAAATGATTAAGCAAATCCAAACACTAAGTTTTGAAATTGCGTTTTGTTACAACTGATTATTCTGAATATGAAGTATGTCAAAAAAAGCAAAATCTATAATTGAATAAGCCATCCCAAACACCCTCCTAAGTCGGGTCAGTCTAAAGTCCAAAAGGAGCAACCAACATTGTTATGATTATAAATCATGAAATCAACATTGAACAAGAATGAGAATCAAATTCAATTGGACCATCAACTGTCGCCATAGGGCAAAAAATCAAAGAATCTGATTCCAGAAAGACGAGCTTACAATGAGATATAAATTGAAGATAGGTGATTAGAACGGCAAAAAGAATAGCGCAACCAATGATTAAGGAACTCAAATAACCATGATTAGTCAACTCAAAGCAGTAGTATATATCAGTGGAACAGTGATGAAGGAAGATGTTCCACTAAACTTAGATCATTTGAACGACACATGTGGAAAAGTATAAAACCACATCCTTGCTTCTACAACAACGACTACACTTACCTTGTGAATTAAACACCGTAGAGAAGTGGTGAAATCTAAATAATCATGTATAATCTCAGATTTGTTTTAATCAATAACAAGGAAAAATAACAATTCACATGAAAAAATGCATAGCGGAAATATCATAATGAACAAAGTAATTATGACAATGTTTTTTTTTTTTATTTTTTAATACCATTTCATATTATTCACTATTCGCCCCAATTCTAGATGATCAATTCTAGAACAGTTACTCTAACTAGTAACAGGATCAATGAAACATAGAACTGAGGATACAACACTCATCTAAGCGTTTACAAAGAACCACCTCACTCCAAGAACACACACCACTGACACACATGATAACCTTTAGTCTGACTACATTTTCTGTGCACACATAAACAACATGACCCAAAAAGTCTCTATATATAGTAAGATATCATACTATGTTATACAAAGGATAAGAACAAATATATTAGGAAACAAATAATAATCATCCAAACTTATAATCTTAAACTTCAATAACTATTATCTTCTTAAGAGATATTTAAGAATCAACAAAATACATCCATCTTTTAAAGGAATGTATAGCTTAGCATTTAAGTCTTTCCTTAGTATCATTCTTTATGTATTTTATCTCATCAAATCAAATAATTCCCGAACAATAAACCCCATTTGATGAGTGACCAAACAAACAAAGTCCTGAAACGAACTTCAACATAAAGCCTTTAATCAAAGCATCCCGCTGAAGTTGAGATGTAATCATCTCTCTGAATGAAACAAAACTTCCCCTTAAATAGATTTCATTTGTACAATGCCACACCAAGGATCTATAAGATGCCAAATTGTACCAGTTAACAATCATCTTCCTCTTTAGACCAAAATCCAATAGGGGCAAATGAATAAAACAACTTTGATCTTAAACACACTACAAAACCAATATCACACTTCTAATCCAAGCCTTTTAACTCCTCAAATTACCCACTATTAAGCACAATAAGAAAAATAAACTTGAGTAATAGAAACTCACACTAGCAGTAGTAATAATGATTAGCAGTAGTAAAAACCTTCACCTCAATGATACATGTAAATGGTTAAACATTTTAACATTAAGCTTCCTCTTCAAACCCCTATGTTAAACCATTTCATGAATCTTCAATTCTATAGGCTTTTTGTAATGTTCAACTGATGAAGAAAAAAAACTAATAAAACGAACTTGATGTAAGAAGTAGAACAACCCAAACATGTGTCTTATATCTAGAACTATCCACGTGACTATCAAACTTATAAAAAAAATCTATGAAATATAAGAGAGTCGCCAACCACTTGAAAAAAAACCTCAAACATCATCTCAGACACCTAACCAAAGTGATAGCAAATGTTGAGCGCTTGAGACACCAAAATTGTAAATCACACACCTTTGCTAGATTTTGTCAAGTTATCGTACACAATCTATTTTCTAAGGCACGAACAAGTATCTCCCAACAGTAACACCCACTTTAAGATAGATAAGAACACAAACCTGTGAAAACTCCACACAACTCCAAATAATGATAATCAAGTCTTCTCGTCACCAATTCGAACAAAATAATCTAGATATAACTATCCTTTAAACTTTTATGAACATTTAAACCAAAACCAATCTGTAGCATCCCCTTAAACCAATCCATTTAGTAACCCAGCAGCAGAAACTGTATTAATTTTTAAGTCCAACAGTAGTAACTACGTAATATATAACCCTAGCAGCAGACACATAATACTAAGCAGCAATTAAATAAATACTACAGCATTTAATCATACTACCATCACTAAGTATAAAACTTTACATGCAAATATAACCATTATGAGCAACATTACCAATAACTTGCAGCACAAAATCTTTACCTTTGGCAGTCAATAACCCAGATACATGAGTATTAACGTCTCCTGGCAGCACTAACTTACATAAGCAGCACTAATAATCATAAGCAGCAGCACTAACCTTCAAAGATAAGGCTAGCAGTATTAACTGCCATTGGCAGCACTAAAACATAACGAGCAGCATTAACATCTATACTTCCAATTATCAGCTTATATGTCTGCTGCTTCTTTGTACCTTCAATCATGTTGATACTTGCTGCTTCTTCTCTTGTTCATAGCATCGACTGCTTGTTGTGTCAAACGAAAGCCAACAAACTTCGTGTATTCTTGGCAGTAGAAACATCAACGCGAGCAGTACTAACTTGTAACCACTGTTTAAGGATACCTTTTTTTAAGTATCCAGACGACGCTTTTTAGTGTCACAAAGCTGTCACGAATCCGTCACAAATTAGCATTCTCCTTAAACGAAGCATCGTGTTTACTGTAACACAACATTGATATCGAACCAAGAAACACTTGTTGCCCTTCCCTTGATGTCGTTTATACACAAAAAGATGCTTTCTGTTTTGATTATAATTAGGGTTTGACAAACCATAATGTTGCTGAATGTGACTAGTACCCAAAATAGAAAACTTGAACCTTCTTTTCTTCATAAACTCAACATCAAACATACCTTGTAGATCCTAGATCAAGAGCCCTATAGCTCTGATACCAATTGTGAAAGTCTAAAGAATCATTGTAAGCTCAGATTGTTTAGATTTATATCTAGGAAAAATAACAATGAACATGAAAGAATGCATAACGGAAATAGCATAATGAACAAAGTTATTTTAACAAGGTTTTTCATTCATATTATTCACTATTCGCCCTAATTCTAGATGATCAATTCTAGAACAGTTACTCTAACTAGTAACAGGATCAATGAAACATTGATCTTGAGGCTACAACACTCATTCTAGGCGTTTACAATGAATCACATGCCTAGAACACACACACACACCTTTAGTCGACTACATTTTCTATGCACACTTAAACTACATGACCTAATGTCTCTTTATATAGTAGAGATCATCTAGGTTTACAAAGGATAAGAACAAATATAATTAGGAAACAAATAATATCTTCCTAACTTTTATCTTTATCTTCTATATCTTTTCTCTTCTTAAGGAAATCTTTTAGAATCTTCAAAATCTTCCATATTTGGAAGAATTCCAGCTTTGCATTTAAGTCCTTCTTGTTTCATTCTTTTATTTATTTTGTCTCATCAAATCAATAATTCCCAACAAGAAGTACACTACTTCTATCACTAAGCATTATGCTGCGAGATACTACAAAGAAGGTATTAAGGATAGGATCCCTGAAAGATGGAGCAAAGAAGTTCCTCGCTATCAGTTTGAAGCTCTTAATGGTATACACCATTGGGAAGAGGATAAAATCGATTTCTTTAAAGCAGGAATGAGTGTCGTAACCGTAGGAAACGTCTATTCAGACTTAAGGATCAAATCAGTTGTTCGTATAGTTGTAAAGAAGAAATGGGGTTATGGTTTTCTAACATCAATTGTAGTCATGAGATCCGATGATAAAGAGTATGAATTCAGCTATGCAGATCTACCTAGACTCAGTGTGAACGATGTTGAAGACATGTACTTGTTCCAAGTCTAAGATAAGCTACACCATCTCCCATTAGAATTTGTGAACGACTTCAACAATGCTCTTCTCTTGTTCATCAGAAGAACTATGATCAAGAACAGGGTAGAAGATATTCAGCTTAGAGTGGAAAGCTATCAAAGAACTCTTAACCTCACCAAACCCATAATGTTCTTCGAAGGAATCGACTAATGGATACCATTCACGATGACTGCAACACATAAGGGGGTCGTGTATCTTAACCAATACAACTTAAAATCCCTCATGAAGCTAAGTGAAGTAAAGAAGTTCAGTGATGGTACACTTGTGAAGATTCAGGAAAATCTGATTGACATGCTGTCAAAGAACAAGCTGGGTAGCGGCAATAAAAGGTTGAAGGGAAGAGACTGGACCGACTATGATGTTAAGAGTTTAAAAGAGATGCTGAAGAATATTGACGAGGTACTCAGGCACAGAGAGCAGCTCAGGAGACTTGAGGAGTATGTTGGAGGAAGACCCAAGACTGTTAATCCCCGTACTTTTGTAAGGCCTTTGTAATCATCCCTTAGGGGGAGATTGTTAGAAACACAGAAAAGTGTTGATTACATGTCCATTTATCTAAGTTTAATAATGTAGGGATTTAATAGTGCAAATAAGGAAGGACTTATATGTAATATGTAAAAACCTTAATTACTTCCTAGTCCCTCCTTCCTTCCTATAAAAGGAGGGCTATGGAAAGAGTTAAGGTTGGTGATTTCTCTCTCTATAATCTAATATTTCTTTCTTTCTCTCCTCTCCTCCTCACCCACACGCCTACTCTCTCTCTAGGCGTCTCTTTCTCTCTCTATATTTCTAGGGTAGTATTTTGTATGCATATTTGTTTATCTCATCAAAATCCATGAATACCACCGGTGCGTTGGTCAGTCAAAAGGCTTTACTTGGAACTCGTAGTGATTGTAGCGAGTTCTAAACGCCATCTTTGGGATATCTTAATCTCAAACCCTGAGTTGATGATAGCCTGATCGCAGGTCAATCTTGGAGTAAACACTCGAACCTTGCAATTGATCAAAAAGATCATCAATCCTCGATAGTGGATATCGGTTCTTCATAATCAGCTTGTTTAATTCACAATAGTCAATACACATTCTGAAGGATCCATCCTTCTTCTTGACAAACAAGACCGGAGCTCCCCAAGGCGAGGAACATAGTCTTATAAATCCTTTGTCTGAAAGTTCTTAGAGTTGATTAGACAGCTCTTGCATTTTCGACGGGGCTAATCTATAAGGTGACCGTGCCACAGGTGCATCACCAGGTATCAAGTCAATTTGAAATTCGACTTGTCTAGTCGGCGGTAATCCAGGAAAGTCTTTGGGAAAGACTTCTGGACAATCCCGTACAACAAGTACATCTTCAAGTCGCTTTTCCTTTGACTTTTTCTTCATCTTCTTTTTGGTGATGCGTGCCAGAAAGACATGGCATCCTTTCTGTATATACTTTTGAGTCTTGGTGCAAAATGATATTTAATCTGGATTCGCTTCTACCATTGCTTCTATCGCCTTGAATCATTTATGTTTCATTACATAGGGGATAAGAACAAGCTTCTCATCACAAACAATTACGGCGTGGTACTTCGACAACCAATCCATACCGATGATGACGTCAAAACTACCGAATTCTACGGGCATTAAATCGATGTTGAACGGGTGATTTAACAAATTTAGGGTACAACCTCTAATTATAGTATCGACTCCTACTAACTTTTTTTCAGCTAACTCAATTGTGTACTTAGTGTCTAGTGCAGTTAGGATGATATAAATTAAAGGGCTAAATATAGTAGACATAAAACTTCTATCGGCGCCAGTATTAAAGAGGATAAAAGCATAACGATTATTGAGGAGAAATGTACCTGTAATAATGTTGGGGTCTTGAACAGCTTCTCCCCTAGCCAGCATAAACGCTCTTCCATGAGCTCCTCCTCTATTTTGTTGATTTCCTTAGTTTTGATTCCTTGCCTTTAGACATTCAATCTTGTAGTGTCCTTGTGCTCCATAACCAAAATAAGTCACTGTTGTCTTTTGCCCGGTCCCTAGGGCTCTTGGTGCTGTGGCAGTTACGAGACTAGGGATCCTACAGTTCCTTGTCAAATGACCCACCCTCTTATAGTTGTTGCACTTAATAGTGCATGGGCCATTGTGGTGTAGTGTACATTTGTTACAGAGAGGGGCCTTTCTCGCATATCATAAGCCTTAACCACATCTTGTCTTTTGTTTGGTTGTTGAACATTGCTCCTTTGGTTGTTCTCCTAATTCCTCTTTTTTCAGCACTCTTAACAGCCTTGGCTCACACCCTCTGATCCATAAGGTTATGAGCTATACGAATGGCTTCTCTTATACTTTGTGGCTTTGATGAAGTAACATTCCCTTGAATGTCATCAGATAAACCCCAGATGTACCTTTCAATCATCTTGTATCTAGTAAAATCATTGTAGGGCAAAGCAAGGTTAGATCCTAGAAGCGTCTGGTGTAACCAGCAATGTTAGTCCCCTGAACCGACAGATTCCAGAGCTTAGTCTCCATCTTTTGAATCTCCTTCCTTGGACAGTATTTATCAATCATCATTTTCTTCAACTCTTTCCATGTTGTCTCATAAGAAGCATCCAGCCCAATTTTCTTCATAAACGAGTTCCACCAGGTTAGTGCACCGTCCAACAAGGTACACGCAGCAAATTTCATATGGCAGTTCTCAGCACAGTTGCTTATATGAAAAATTGATTCCATCTTCTCAAACCAGCGGGTCAAGCCAATAGCTCCTTCTATGCCCCTGAAGTCGTAGGGCTTACAATTGAGGAACTCCTTGTAGGAGCAGTTGCGAACCGTGTGCTCAACACTTCTAGTGTCTCCACTTATTTCATTGTGGCTTCCATTTCCGTTGTTCTTGTTTGCCTCATAGGCTGCCATTGCGTCAACCACTCGTTGAGTTATGTTCTGCTCAATATCCAAGGTACTCGCTCCTTGTCTTGTCGTCGACATTGTTCTTCAAAAGCACAAGAAATATAACTCATAATGAGATTTCATACAAGGTATAATCACAACACATAATAAATATGATATATAAATGAGATCATGACACACAGAGATATAAGAGAATCAATCATGGCAATAAATAAATCAACATCACAATATAGCAATATCATAACCAAATTTTCATAGATTAATACTTAGTACATCGTTTTTACAAAAGAGTACAAGTTTCTCATTAACTACTACCAATCGAATACTAATCGATTTAATAGGTCACAATACAAAAGAAACTATATGTAATACTAATCTATCTGTCTAAATGCCCAAATACTCCTCGATCCTCTTGAGTCAAACTCTGTCGCCAACCCGTACGATCTCACCCTGATGTAATCGAGCCTCTACATCACCAACTCGATACTGCAACTCTGAAATCCTGCCACCATCAATCCCAAGTGAGTCTCGTGTGATCTCAGCACGCTACTCAGCAGCCTTAGCTCTAGCGCGAAGTGTCACAATCTCTCGCTCAACTGATACAACCCTAGCCCGCAAAGTCTCCAACTCATGCTCAGTGGACTCAAACCTAGCTATCGGAATTTCCTATAAGTGATCATGTATCTCCTTTATCAACCTAATGTGATGAGTCAATCTAGCCTCGGTTGTAGCCTCGGCATGAGCATATGGTATGATAGCTTCTGTTATGGCATCCAACTGTGATGCTGCTGGTGAAGCTCTGAACCTCCTGCGAGGTGGTAATAAGTCAACATGTAGTGAAGATACTGTTGCTGTTGCTGGTGCTATTGTAACTGATGGTGGTGGAGTAGATGATTTGCGTCTCTTTTAAGATGGCCTAGCTGATGTTAATGGTGAAGGTGATGCTGGTGATGGTGATGAGTATGATGACACTCTACACCTCTTACAAGGTGGTGATGCTGATGTTGATGATGATGTGATGACTCTAATGATGGTGATGATGAGCGGGACCTCCTACGAGATGGTCCGGATGGTGGAGATGATAGTGTTGACGATGATCCTGATGATTATGATGATCATGATGGTGATGGTGATGATGATGACCCTGATGATGATGATGATCCTGATGGTGATGGTGCAACAATCCATTGGGTGATAGTTGTCTTAGTAGTTGGTGTAAGAGAATATGGTGCACACACCCTCTTCCTTGCGGTCAGCATCATACGTGCCCTATTAAGGTGCAATCTGTATGGGCGATTAAAGGGGATCACTTGTCCAAGTCAGACAAGGATAATAGTGTGAGGTGATGCAGGTGGTGCAGGTACAATCTGAGCCGGTAGTGGCTCATCTGCCTCAAAAGTGTCATCATCAGAAGAATCCTCCTCACTAGAATCCTCCTCTATCGACTCCTCTCGGCCAGCCTTAGATGGATCAGACAGTGTCCGATCCCGGAGAGTAGTCGGGTGAGGCCAGTGCCTTTAGTAACTTCGTGTCATCATCCGATGTAGGAGCGTAGTCTGGAGAACTTGGAGCATACACAGGTAATGGTAGAGCTTCTAACGGCTCAGTCTCAATATCAGAGTCAGGAACGAAGTCAAGTACTCAAGTAGGTGAAGCGACAACTGCTACCTCAGCCTCTGGAGCAACATCTGGTAAAATGGCAGGTACAGCGGCAACTACTGCCTTAGAGTCTAACAGGATCACGTATGAAGCGGATGACCCAACGCTCTCAGCTTAAGAATCGGATGAAATAGTGATGTGAGAAATAGACATGTTGTTGTGACAACCGATGGTTTATATAAATAACTTTTATATAAAACAAGTGTAAAAAGCACGTAAGGCAAATGTAAACGCAAGTATAGGCAATGGGATCATGTAATGTTTATGCACGCAAAATGTTAATGGTGTTTTATGATGCGATGATTATGCAATGGTTATAGTCTAGGCCTAATATGCAACCTAGTTCTCTATAACCTTGGCTCTAGATACCAATCTGTAACACCCCCAAAATCATGCAGCGGAAAGATAACCGGAGGCGTTACTTCATATAATACGAGAACACAAGATAAAAGAAAACGACATCTACATGAGTCATTTAAAATAATCTCATTCATACATAAAACATTAATTAAGTTTTAAATAAAGCGGTCCCATAAGTTTAGCATCAAAAGAAAATCATAGTTTTGTTACAACGCAATGAGAATAGTTTAAAATGAAATACAAGTCCAATGAGATGAAGCATTGATGATATAGACTCCATGCACGTTATAATGTATTTACGAGTTAAGCACTTAAGAAATAAATGCTTAAAATATCAACAATAATGTTGGTGAGTTCATAGGTGTAATTAAAAAAGTAATGTAGACCGCAAGATTTCAAAGTGTATGACTATTGTAACACATACAATATCACAAAAAGTAATTACGATTGCGCTAATCTCATAACACCGAAGCTACAAAAATAGTTATGTGTATGCAAATTAATGCAAAGTAAGTTTCCCGAGTAGGTGTCCAACCCAACACCACCTAAAGTTCCCAAATGGTATACGCCCGTTTGATCGGTACCCCAGATTCAAGTAAGCACTATGATCGGCTCAGACTATACCTTAAAATACATATAATATAATAAAATATCAAATATATAGTAAGGATGGTCT
>BQNB010044965.1:0-44571 GCA_026074375.1 Tanacetum coccineum
ATGCATGTCATTGATCAACTGAGAGAATCTCCAGTAGTACTCATACAATGTTTCACCCTGAATGGAAGGAAACTTATCGAACAAGTTGTACAATCTGCATTCACGTTCTTGATATGATAATTCAGTGCCTTTCATTAGTAGCTTGCCTCTATCCTAAATATCCTTAGCTACCTCTTGATGATTTAGAAGTGCATACACATTGGATGGAAGACCGTGAAGAATGATATTTGTTGCTTGAACATCACAGTCATCTTGAAGTTGTTGTGCTTTAGTGAGTTCAGAGTATTTCTTAGGTCGAGTCTGCCTAATTTCATCAACAGTTAGGTAGACCAGTGGACCATTGTCGATTGAATCAATCATCATCCTACCATTTTTCTTCCCTTTGATGAATAGACGTATACGACTTGCCATGAATCGTACATTGACTTTTCAAGCATTAGAGGACGGTTTTTAGCTCCAACAACAATCATGTATTTTGCTAAAGTAGTCATCTTGCTTCAATTGAAAAGTGAAATGATTAAATATGATCGTTCAGTGATTAGAGGTTGTTGTGTTTTTGTGATGTTTGATTAAGTGATTGAGTCTTATGAATACACGGGATTTTACATATTCTTGATAAAACTGAGAAAATAAGTTAATATTTCACAGGATTTTACAAATCAAAGAAATAAACCGTATAATTCACCAAAGAAAATTGTATAATTCGCCTAAAGAAAGTGATTAAATCACCAAAAGAGATTGATTAATTCGCCTTGAGGACTGCTTAAATCGCCTTGTTTAATTCGCCTTTAAATTTAAATCGACTAAAACAAAATTATTAATTCGCCTAACCAAAGTGAGTAATTCTCCTGATCAATTCGCCTTCAGAACTGTTTAAATCGCCTTGATTAATTCGCCTTTAGGATTCTTTAAATCGCCTAAACAGACTAATTAATTCGCCTAAACCAACCAAGTAACTCGCCTTGATTAATTTGCCTAACTAAAGTGAGTAATTCGCCTTGATTAATTCGCCTAACTAAAGTGAGTAATTCGCCTGTTTAAGTCGCTTGTTTTATGAAACACAATATTTTCAAACCACTTAAAAAGACACTTTTTGATGTTTTTGCTCGATTTTTTTTGTACAACTTACTATTTTAGGACTAGAAGAACCTTAATAATGCAAACTTTAAACTTTTTAATACAAAAAATTTCAAATCAAGATTTTGGACACAAAAATGATTTCGAACCAAAAAACTTACAAAAAATAAAGATTTTTATGTTTTTCCAAGGTTTTGCTTGTACTTCTAACTCAAACTAGTATAAAATAAGAAGAAAGTTGAGATCTTTATGGTTTTAAACCCACAAAAAGGTGAATACCCTTTGTATTGTTCGAACCAAACTCGTACAAAAAAAAAACAAAAAAACACGCACACTAAACCATACTAATCACCCCATGGCTAATGATACCAATTGTATAATATCTTAAACACACACACAATGGATCGTTTAGAAGGTTTTAGAGAGAGAACTGGTTGGATGAACAGTTAGAGAGAGAAAGAAAAGATGAGAGAAAACTTGTAATATTATGTGAGAAAAATAAACAACCAACACCCTCTCCAATCTATGGAGAGGGTATTTATACTACCATTTTGGCCGCCCATGGGCATAGGCTTTCATGGGCTTTCCATGGGCTTTGGCCTAACTAGCTTACTAAGGTTCCAAATATTATGCTACGAGCTATCTAACAATATATTGGTAGTGACCCATACTTTTCGTATTTCTAACAAGCTAAAGGCATCAATTATCTTAGGTACCAAAGGTGGATACCCGAATATTTCTAAGGCTTTAAATTCTCACAATTTATTGGACTGGTTTTGTGCTAGTTATGGTGTCAATCCGGTTGGATTTGCCTTACTAAGAGCATATTTTATAAAGAAAAGCATATATATTAATTTTTAAAGAAAATTTCAGTTGTAAAAAATTTTTGCAGGACAAACATGGAGAGATTTGATTAATTTTTCCTATTTGGCTCCCCTCTACACTTAAGTTGAACATTGCCCTCAATGTGATAACTGATAAACTAGAAAATAGGGCAAATTAAGGATAAATGGTACTTCCCGGGGCATAGAAAAATGTAGCTGCGAGAGAATTATCCTTGAGCATACTCCATAATTTTCCACATTTAAGCTATATTACCTGCATAAAGTAAACACACAAAAGCACACAAAAAGAAAATATTTTGGGGGTTTTTTAGAAAATAAAGAGGAGATGAGTGGAGGAGGGACTCCTCCACACTTAAGTAAAGCACGAGTTGCCTCCCGAGAAGCGCTTAATTTTTAAGAGAGTCGTTAGCTAGACTCCTGCTTCTGGAGTTCATTCTTTCATAAAGAAGGGAGTGACTGCTTCTCTTTGGTCATTATAATCTTCTTCTTAATGATATAGCTTCAGTCGATAGCCGTTAACAATAAATGTTTTTCCATCTTTTCCATATAGTTCAACATATCCGGATGGATATTGATGTTTCACTACGTATGGTCCTAGCCAGTGAGATCTGAGCTTCGGCTGTTTGAATTTATATTTTGAATGAAAGAGCAACACTTTTTTTCCGTGTTTGAATTCTTTTCTCATCTTGAGTTTCCTGTCATGCCAGACTTTGGTTCTTGCCTTGTATAGACGAGAGTTTCATAGGATTGATGTCAGAGTTCGTCTAACTCGTGTAATTGAAACATGTATTTCTCACCAGCAGCGATGAGATATTGGTTATAGTTTTTTAGGGCCTAATATGCACGGTGTTCTATTTCAAATGGCAGGTGGTAGTTTTTACCGTATACGAGTTTGTATGGTGTTGTTCCAGTTGGTGTTTTGTAAGCTGTATGAAAAGCCCACAGAGCAACATCAAGTTTTCTTGACCAGGTAGCGGGATTGTCTTAAATAGTTTTTTCAAGAATTCTTTTAAGAGCTATGTTCGTGTTTTATCAACTGACACTTTGTTTGAGGTGGTACGATATAGAGAATCGGTGGTTAACTCCATATCTTTTTATAGTTTTTTCCATTATGTTGTTGCAGAAATGAGTTCCTCGGTCGCTTATCAGAGCTTTAGGCATTCCGAAATGGCAGAATAGTTTCTTCAGAAAAGTAATAATAACTTTGGCATCGTTTGTTGGAAGAGCTTGTGCTTCGGCCCACTTAGATACATAGTCGACAACGACTAAAATATATTTGAATTTGTATGATTTCGGAAAGGGTCCAATAAAATTGATACCCCATATGTCAAAAATTTCACATACTTGAATGCTATTTAAGGGCATCTCATCACGTTTTGAAATATTTCCTGTATTTTGACATGCTTTGAAAAGGCGAACTTGAGTATGAGCTTCTTTGATGATGGTTGACCAGTAGAAACCTAGTCTAAGACTTTCTTAGTAGTTGTGTTTGGTCCATAATGTCCATCGGTTGGTCCGGTGACATGATCTAAAATGGTTTCAGGTTATGTGGTCCAGAGACACAAACTTCTGATCATTTACCGTCAGAACAACTTGAAGAGGTAGGGTTTCCTCCCAGAAGCATGTGTTTGAGTCGAAAAACTTTCTTTTTTGTTGCTGAGTGACTTATTCTTTAGGTATGATATCACTTACCAAATAGTTTGCAAAGTCTGCGAACCATGGTTCATCTCTAGTGTTTATTTCCATAAGAGCTTCTCTAGGAAGGTTATCATCGACTTCACTATCATCACTTGTTTCATCATTTTTAATTCGAGATAAGTGATCGGCGGCAACATTTTATGTACCTTTTCTATCTTTAATTTTGATGTCAAATTCTTGTAAGAGCATTATCCAGCTAATAAGGCGTGGTTTAGCATCTTGTTTCTTGAATAGGTGTTTGAGAGCTGAGTGATCGGTGTGCACGATCGTCTTTGATAATACTAGATAGGATCGGAATTTGCCAAAGCAAAGACTACAACCATAAGTTCTTTTTCAGTGATTGTATAGTTCTGCCGAGCTGCGTTGAGAGTTTTGCTTGCAAAGTATATCGGGTGAAAGTTTTTACCATCTTTTTGACCTAAGATTGCTCCAACTAGGAAATCACTTGCATCACACATGAGTTCGAATGGAAGTATCTAGTTTGGGCTTACGATCACAGGAGCACATGTGAGCTTTTCTTTAATAACTTGAATGCATTGTGGCACTCGTCATTGAATTCGAATGGAGTATCTTTTTCAAGCAACTTGGTGAGAGGACGGGCGATTTTTGAGAAATCTTTAATGAATCTTCGGTAGAAACCGGCGAGTCCTAGAAAACTTCTAATACCTTTATATTAGTGGGGGCTGAAAGTTTGAAGATTGTTAATAGAAATAATGCCTAAAACGTTATTAATATTTTTCGACCTCTCTACGTTTTGATAATCATAAAATGTAAAAACGCTCAATGAAAAATTAAACATAAACAATTAATTAGTAGTAAAATTTTCATTTTAAAAATTTAATCACTTAAAGGTATGAATAAATAAATGCTTAATGCATTTTATGATCAAAGGAATTTTTATTCAACCTCACATTTTTTTATAAAATGTTGCAAACATTTTTATAACTTTTACAAAACATTTTCTACATTTAAAAAAATGTGTTATTCAAAATAAATATTTTAAATTCAAGTTTTCTACCTAAAACAGCTAGAAATATTCTATAAAACACCTCCCCTAGAAAAGACAAAAAAAGAGCGTCCAGGCCTGGGCGGCCCCCTTAAATATAAGGGCGGCCCCCATAGTGATAAGGGAGCCGGCACATGAGCTAAGGGGGCCTGCCAGACACAAACGCTCCCAGCTTTGCCTATAAATACTAGACTGTTCCCCACTGATTTTCTTACCTTTTGCACTTATTCTTTTCTGTCTAAAATCAGTTTATACTTCACCTACAATCCTTTGATCATTTAATCCTAAGCATTTATTTCCAAGTGATTCAAGCTTAGTTCCTCAAGTGCAAGAGAAGAATACTTCTTATCATTAAGTCAAGAAGTATTGTAGTTTAGTTTGTGTTGTTGTGAAGATTGTATCATATCTTGTAAATAGTAGTGTAAATTGTAAGGTGGTATTGTAGTTGTTGGTTGGGTGGTAAAGGTAATAAGTGGTGATCATAGTAAGTAGTGTTAGATTGGTATGATCGTGGTAGTGTCTTGGTAAAGTGAAGTAGTGCGGTTAATATTTTAGTTCTCAAAATACAAAGGGTGTGATAGGTTTGTTCTAGCTAAGATTAGAACTCGACATTTGGCTTTGTGTCGTAAATTGGTGTAAGCAAGTTGTGTACGATTTTCTCCGCCTTAAGGGAGTTTGTTGACATAGTGAAGAGAACTCTCGAGTTTGGTGCTCGGGGAGTAGAGTAGGGCGAAGAGTTGCTTCGTTACCGAACCAACATAAATCCTTGTGTTTTGGTTTGATCTTTCTAACTCTTATCTCTTGTCTTACATATTTGTTTATTTACTTAGTAGTATTATTCATATTGTGCCCATTTTGAAGTCACATAAAGTCGAATCTAAGTTTTTATAAACAAACTATACATTAAATTAAAAAGTGGTAAACTATTCAAACCCCCCCCCCCTTTTAGTTTTCCACAATTGGTATCAGAAGCCACGTCAAACAAGATTTTTAAAATAAATTGTATTTTAAAACTGAATCGGATCTATAAATCGAAAAAAATATTTAGAAGGACAATCTATGCAAAGACCACCACTATTTGAAAGTGATGGATTTATTTATTAAAAAAATAGATTCAAAACTTATGTGAAATCAAAAGATCTTGATCTTTGCCATATTATTACCTATGGTGATTTTTCTCCCGTTCAAAATAATCTCTAAACTAAAAAGGATAAAATTTTACCATTTGATAAACAAAGCGACGATCTTAAAAAGAAACTTGCTAAAAATAATAAGCTAAAATGGTAATTTATAAATGCTTTACCCACGTAAAGAATATGAAAAGAAAGTTTTATGGTAGAAACCTACAAAAGAAAATTGAGATACTTTACTAATCACTCACCAAGGCAATAGTCAAGTCAAAGATAACAAAATAGATCTTCTTGTTCAACAATATGAACAATTCACGATTCCGGAAGAGGAATCGATAGATAATGGATTTGCTAGATTTAACACTATTATTACTAGTCTAAAAGCACTTGATGAAGGTTTTTCTAGCAAGAATTATGTTAGGAAATTTCTTAGGGCACTTCATCCTAAATGGCGCGCAAAGGTTACGGCTATTGAAGAGTCGAAGGATTTAACATCACTATCGCTTGATGAACTTATTGGAAACTTGAAAGTTTATGAAGTGATAATAAAGAAAGATTCCGAAATGGTTAAAGGCAAAAGAGAACAAAATAGATCTCTTGCCTTAAAGGCTAAAAAGGAATCTAGTGATGAAGATAGTTCGACCTCCGATAGTGAAGACGAAGAATACGCCATGGCCGTGAGAGACTTCAAGAAATTTTTCAAAAGACGAGGAAGATTTGTAAGACAACCACACGATGAAAGAAAGTCATCCCAAAGAAATAAAGATGACAAGAATGACAAAAAGCGAAAGAAAATGCTTCAAATGTGAAGATCCAAATCATCTCATTGTAGAATGCCCAAAACTATCAAGAAACCATTATCAAAGAGCCTACGTCAGAGGATCATGGAGTGATAGCGACAAAGAAGGAGAAGAAAAGACGAAGGATGAAAAATGTCTTATGGCTAAAGCATCCAATGAGGTATCTTCCGAAACCGAATACTTTAGTGACGACCTATCATCATTAGATGAAAAAGACTTAGATAGTGAATATAATCGATTATGCAAAATAGGTTCAAAAGTCATGGCTAAAAATAAATCACTAAAACAAATTATAAATCAATTAAAAAATAAAGTACTATAACTAAAAAATAAATTATCTAGAATAGAAAAGGGTAAAGATGTAAATGAAGAATGTAAAATATGTCAGGACCTTAGGATTGAAAATGAAAAGAATAAGGAAGAAATTTATAAGCTTAATCAATTTAATAATAGTAGTCACTCACTTAAGAAAATATTAAGTCTTTAAAAACCATTCGGAGATAAAACCGGTCTAGGATTTAATTTTACCAAAGGATCAATTAGTGAGTCTAAACAAGTGAATTTTTTAAAGTCAAAAAATTAAACCTAAAGAAAAATTGGTAGAATTAAACTCAAGCCCAAAACCAAAATTTATGCTTATAAACAATACTAAAATACTCATTGCAAGCGACGACGAAGTAAAACGTTTTTATAAACCTTCCTTAAAACCTGGAGTCGAATTTACTAAACCAAAAATGAGATCTAAAACTCCTCCTCCGAAAAGAATCAATAACCCTCAACCTCGGTCTAAACACCACAACCTGGGAGAGATCAAGGTAGATAAAATTACCCTAATAATAATCATTCAATGTGGAATTATTCACAACAACCAAACTTCTCTCCGTGGGGAATATGTCCATCCTATATGTATCCGAATCAAATGCAACCTATGCAAAATATGTTCGGAACTAACAATTTTGGACCCACGAGACATTGAGGACCAAGTGGTTAAGTCATTACAATATTTAAGTTGAAGTTGATCACGAACACTTTTTGGAATCCGACGAGTGAATACTTCTCAAATTTTATGACGGGGTTACCAAAAGACTTCTCCTTCAATGCTTGTTCACTTAAAGATGTTAAAGAAAACACGTTGAAGAACAATCAAATAACAGACATGATGAGGGAAACAGATGTGGTTTTAGAGAGAGTGGTTGGATGAACATTTTAGAGAGAGAAAGTAAAACAAGAGAGAAATGTATTAAGTGTGTGAAATAATGAACAACCAACCACTTTTCCAAGGCATGGATATGTGTTTATATACCTACAATGGTCGGCTATGGATAGGCTAATGGGCTTTGTCCATGGGCTTTTTCCTAAGCTAACTATGTAAGTTTCCAAAT
Source organism: Tanacetum coccineum (assembly GCA_026074375.1). Classification (NCBI taxonomy): domain Eukaryota; kingdom Viridiplantae; phylum Streptophyta; class Magnoliopsida; order Asterales; family Asteraceae; genus Tanacetum; species Tanacetum coccineum. The sequence goes on from BQNB010044965.1 coordinate 7,939, forward strand.
ATTACTTAACAAGCTAACGATCGATATCTATGGAGTGACCGACACTTCCCTAGGAATTTCGTATTCCTAACAATCTCCCCCTAAGGGAGGTCACTCCAATTTATAAAAACTTAAGCTCTACATTCTATGAATGTCTTCAATCTTTAGCTCGTAGTCTTGTTATCATGTTCTTTATCTTGTGAATCTTGATGTAGCAATCTTTAGACTTTTAGGCTTTAGCTTGTATCTTGTTCTTGACTTGTATGTGATCTTTTAAGCTTCTTAAGATCATCAACCAAGCATAATCTCTATTCGCCATCTTGTAATCTTTGCCTTCTTGTGATCTTGTGACTTCTGCATCGACATGCTCATGCTGTTCTTGATGTTTGAAAGTGAGTGTAACCATCTTTCTTGATATTATTTAACTTTAACACATTGTTACTTTAAGAAAGACGTTCGGTATCAGAGTGATGGAAATTTCTTTGAAATTCTTTGACTTTAATACTTCGTCACTTCAAGAAAGACATACGGTATCAGAGTAACGAAAACTTCTTAGAAATTCTTTGACTTAAATACTTCGTCACTTCAAGAAAGACGTACGGTATCAGAGTAGCGGAAGTCTTAAAACATGTACTTGAGCTTTCATGATGTCTTTATATTTGTCGGTCGAGCATGAGCATGTGGTTATGAATCTTTGAGACAACTGGAATCAGGTACCTTCACCTCCATCTTTAAGTATCCTGCATTAAAACAGTTAGCAATAAAGCAAGGGGGCGAATATGGCTTTGTCATTCGCCCGTGTTTGGTTGGAGTAACCTTTGAATCCATGAGGATCGACTTGTGATCAGGTAAATTCAATTTAAGAAGAATCTCCTTGATAGGATTTCCAGCTTGCAGTATTGAATCTTTCTAACACATGTGTAGTAGATTCATCGTACTCAGCATGTTCTCATTATCAGAACGTCTCAAAGCAGACAACACGATAAGAGTGAACCAGTGAGTTACTGTCTCACCGATTGAATAGGAAAAATCGATTGGAAAATCAATCGACGTTTCACTTGCTAAATTGGTTTTGTGACACATCGAGAGTGTTAATCATTTCAAAAATGCATCATCAACCGTTAATTCATAACCTGGAACAAGTTTGATTCTTATAGAATCACACCATCGTTGCTTTCCAGTTGTTACAAGTTTGATTCGCTTAGAATCTTACAAGTCACTTACCGAGAGCTTGATTGATGTTGGCTCAAGCAGGATTTCCATCGTCATTATGAATACTTAAGTATCACTCTGATGTTCTGGCAAGATCACAAGGATAATGCGTAGGACTCTCGGGATATTACTAGTTTTCATAGTGTGTGAGAAACCAGTTCATAATGGATAAGTGTCCTAAATAGATTTATGGATGATCTCTTAGCTCTAGACTCAATAGTGCACTTTGTGTTTAGTGATCGAAGGCTGGAGCGAACTGCCACCTTTTCAATATCAACTGACTCGGAGTGAGAAAGTCAATAGAAATACGTGTAATCTCTGTGAGAAATGAAACAAGAGTCTGTTGAGAGACCTTGAGTGGCTAGGGAGGGTTGTGCATAGCGTCACTGGGTCCATGATTGTCTTCAATGTCAGACAACAGCTTAGTGTTTCTGACAGCTTATGTATTGACCCGGTTTCTGCCTAAGTGTAAGGAGGGCTTCTTTCTTTTCACCCTTTATCTTAACTTTTCTTTTTAATTCTTCAACCCCTTCAGCGCTTACCGAGACTTCATAACTAGTACCTTGTTGGGTTTGTTCCAGTACATATCCGCCCCCTCCGCCCCTCCTTCATCTCAGTCGGTACTTATTTCCTTTATTCTCACTTTTACGTCCTTTTCTTTCATACCTAAGAGACTTCTACACTAACAATGGAATTCCCTGGTAATCCCTCGGTTCTAGTCTGATCATAGGGAAGAGAATATACCTAAACTTAACCACCTTATAACTCCAATGCAGTAATATAAATGGTCGGTCTTTGGTACTTCCACATTTCAGCCAATCACGTAACCATTTGCTCCCCCTTCATATGTGCATCGATTAATCAAAAGAGTTTAGCACATATATGGGTTAGCGTACACTTGAGATCTTGAAAATCACATCTTTAGCCATATATTTTAATCACGTTTTCTCCCCTTATCAAAAATATTAAATCTCTTGATATTTTGGATATCAATTGATTCAAATATAACCGCTTTCGGGGAAAGAATGTCCAATTATTAGCAAGCCGTATTATGAACATTTTTAATGCTTCCCCTCAAATTATGAGGGTATTATATGATGTTTGAGTATGTTAATTTAAAAAAAATTGAATTTACTAAGAAATTCTTGAAAATTCATACTCAAACACTATATATGCCTAACTTTTAAGTCTACACTACACATTTATACATTCACAAGATTAATATGTACGAGGTTTGACCTGAATGATGAGAACATCATATGATAGAATCATATGGTTCTTTGTAGCAGCCGTAGGTCTTCCCCGTAGTCTCTCTTAAGAAGTTGTCTTAGCTTCCCTCTAAACCAGCAATCCTTTCTTGAGTAGATTCAAAACTTTTTTTTTGCAAGCCGCGTCAAGCAGTCTTAATGTATAAAGCCCAGATATCCGAAGTACACAATTAATTCGAAACTGTAACACCAAAGTCAATTAAGTCTCGGATGTTCGTATTTCTCCTTACACGATAGTGATGATATAAATTGAAACACCAAAGTCAACTAAGTCCCGGATGTCACAATTATTCCCTCTAAGTAGTCGAAATGATAACACCTAAGTCAACTAAGTCCCAAATGTACTCATTTCTTTCTACAAAATACTGACTAACTTAAGGAATCATCATACTTATCAAACCTATGTGTACCTCTTTTGTCAGCTATTCTACTCTCCTTTTAAAAAATAAGCTTAGTGATTAACCGTTTGAGGAAGCATTTATTGAATCAGTAACCGATCTTCTCACGCTTAGAATAATTATTCTCCCAACACTTCCCCCTGGGAACTTAAATGATGCATACTAAATGATGATGAGATGTCTCTTTCCCCATGAGGTTGAAATAGTGCACCCGAAAGAAACGAAGAAGGCCTAAAATCAAAAGAAGCTAACCATGAAGATAAGTTCAAAAGAAAGGCATGGAGTCTATCATGTATACATCTACCCCTTCTCCCTTGCTAGTTTTGATACCTCGAAATCAGCAAAACCTTGTGCGCACATATACCTTGGACATCGAAGGTTTTGAAAGAATTAAACCGCTTAAAGGTCTATACCGGAGAATCTACTTCAAGGCTTTTAAAACTATGAAAGTATTTCCAAGCATTCCTAAGTCTTTTACAAACCATGAAGTGTTGGCAATATTGATCGAATGTAGTTTAAAGACTGAATTCACTAAGTCTCAAATTGCAAATAAGTCCATAAAGTTTTAAACAAATGACATCTAAAGCTCTTGTAGTTAATATAAATTAACTCCCTTGAAAATTGTGACCGTCATTAATCAAAACTTTATCCGTTTATTCCGTGACTTATTTGAAAGACGTTTTTAAAGATATTGATTGACAGCTTTTCTTCCCCCTCAATAATAACCCGTATTTCTATTTTAAAGAGTAGTGGTCAAAAGTTGAGTGTCGAAGTCCATATGAAAATTATTTTTGTGATTAACAGAAAATACTGAGTTCATTATGAAGACAACTTTTTTTACCAATAAAAAATAAGATTTCTTTTATTTTGACAAAGAAATGCACTGACACGTACATTAATTTATATATAGAAAGCACGGGTTGTGTTTCAAAGTAAACACAAGCCTTTGTATGGTCATAAAGAATGACATTTGAACACAATAGTTCAAGCCTCAATCCAAAATGTCAAAGAATGACGTTTGATCACAACAGATCAAGCCTCGAACCTTAATGTCAGATAATGTTTGAACAAAACAGTTCAAGCCTCGTAACACAATGTCAACAGAAGTTCCTACATCAAATATGATAGTCATGACATCAATGCCAGAGTTGGAAAGTCTATTCGGTCCTTTGTTCGACGAATATTTGAATGGAGAAAATCAAGTTGTTTCAAAGTCTTCCGCTGTACTCTACTGATACATCCAGATAAAAGTCCAACAACAACCAATTCAACTTCATCTACTTCCAACTCTAGCACAACTGTCACTCTGCTGATGGACAACTTCGACTTGTAATATTTTATTTTATCTTTATTTTTATTTATAAATATTTTTGAAAAAGAAAATACAAAAATATAAAACCAACAAAAAGAAAAAACAAAAATATAAAATAAGAAAAAAATTTCAAAAATACCAAAAAGAATCTTCTCGACATGTCTCTTGGAATCGATAACATTTACGTACCTAGAAATGTTGATTAACATCGACACGGGCGTGTAAATGAAGTTCGAGCAAGAGTTTCAAATGCTTTCAAAACATGTCATTTCTAAATTTTCTTTATGACTTATGTACATTTCAGTGCATAACTCGGACCCGAAAGTAATAGGGAAGTGTACGCTTCAGTGCGCTTACTCTACAAATAGAAGAGAAGTCTTCTATCATGGTTTTTAAAATCGTTGAACACAATTTTTCAAAAAGAACTTTCAATGTCAAATTGTCTACAATATAATTTGTGGTATTTTTCCATAAAAAGTGGTATTTGTTAAAATTGTGTGTTCAACACTCCCTTACTCGAATAAGTTTTAAAAGAATTGTAGTTCGTAGAATGTCAATTTATGTGAATCAATTTCTGAGGGGGAGCTTTATAAAACAAAGCCTTTTAATGTGTTGGGTACATCTCATAAATGTCAATTTTATGTATCCAAACACATTTTGTGAAATTAAAATGTAGAAATTATAATGTCAATTAATAATATACATTGTTCACTAAGGCATCACACTCCGTCTTCAACATTTTGTGGTGTCATATCAATTTTTCATTCCAATGTCAAGTTTTAATAAATATTGGTATCCCACATATACTGTTGAAGGGGAGCTATATGGAAATTGAATTCATGCAATATCATGGTATAAAATTTCTCCCCATGGAATTTTTCATGTCAAATTTTAATCAATTGATATTTCAAATACTAAGTGTTTTATTATTTAAAATAAGGGGAGAAAATGTGATTAAAATATGTTATAGACGAATGTGATCTTTAAGACTCTAAGTGCAACTCTTTCCTTCATGTGCTAAACAATTTCGAATCTCGGAGCACATGTGTAGGGGGAGTATTTGAAAATAACAATGTCAGAAAATGGTTTTATGGTTCGATCTCATACCCAACAACCTAATAATTTCACGACGATTCTGAAGTCATAAGGTGGTTAGGTTAGGAATAAGTCCTACGATCCAACCAGAACCGAAGGGATCTACCCAAGGACAATCCATAGTTAGAAATAGCCGTCCTTAGGTATGATTGGAGAAGAATGAGTATAAGGGAATAATGCCGACTAAGATTGAGCTAACACTGAAACAATCACAACAAGGTGTTAGTAATGACGTCTTGGTAAGCATTGAAGGGGTTGAAGAATGAAAAAGAAATGTATGGATAAAGGGTGAAAACAAAGCAGCCCTCCTTACAACTTAGGCAGAAACCGGGTCAATACATAATCTATCAGTTTTCACAAAGATGAATTGATATTGAAGAGACTCATGACACAGTGATGCATTACACAAACCTTCCCAGCCATTCGGGTTTTCTCTCAAAAAGATTCTTGTCTCACTTGTCCACGGAGATTCCACACGTTTTCTATTGACATCTCATCTCTGAGTTTGTTGATATTGAAATAGGTGGAGTCTGCTCCAGCCTCCATTACAAAACCAAAGTGCACAAATCGAGTCTTGAGCAAGAAGAGGATCAAAGTATAAATCTCATTAGTACAACATGTTAAAATACACTTGTTGAATCATAAAAGTTCACAAGTTGTAACAAAGAGTCCTACGCATTATCCTTGAGATCTTGCCAGAACATCCGAGTGATACTTAAGTATTCACAGTGAAGATGGAAATCCTGCTTGAGCTAACATCAAACAAGCTCTTGGTAGGTGACTTGCAAGATTCTATATGAATCAAGCTTTTGATAACTGGATATCAATTTTGGTCCAGTAAATGAATTGACGACTTAATCAGAAAGATAGTAACTATCTGATTCACTCTTACCGTGTTGTCTGCTTTGAGACGTTCCGGTAATGAGAACTAGCAAGCATGGTGAATCTAATACATCTGTGTTAGAAGATCCTACGCTTTGAGCTGGAAACCCTGTCAAGGAGATTCTTTGAATCTACCTGATCACAGGTATAGTATTTATACTATAAAACGGGAAACCGGAGGTTAATGCAACCGAAGTCAAGATGAATGACAAAGCCATATTCATCTTTTATTGCTAACTGTTTTATTTCAGGATAAGACGACGGTGTTGCAGCCTCATTCCAGCGAAGTCAGATTCATAAACCACATGCTTTTACTCAAGCTTTCAAAGTCAATCATTCAACGTCAAGATAGTTGATTATAAGCACATATGTCAAATAAGAATGTAACAAGTATGAGCATGTTGGTCAAGAGCACAAGTTGATCAAGGAAGTCAAATCAAGATGATTCAAGTCAAGGAGATGATGTAAGATAACGATCTCAAGAATTTAAAGTCAAAAGATAAAGGCTCAAAAAATCAAGATCACAAAGCATGAATGAACAAAGCCGTTACAAACAAGACAAGACCATAACAAGGCAAAGCATAAACATTAAACGTCATATCTTCAATGTCATTCGGGGTACGCGAAGTTTGAAGAAAGAGACCTAACATTTGGGGGAATTGTTAGCTTAATTCTATATTAAGTCAAACAAGAATGTTATCGGTCTTAGAAAGTCAAACTAGGTCTTGTATTGTAATAGGCTAGTCGGGTTCACGGCTTGGATTGTAATATTATATTGTCCGTTGTTTCGGGCTCAAAGCCCAAAGTTAAAACCAAGTCCGTCCGTTTGATAGGGGCCCAAGTGCCAAATAGCAAGGCATGGTATAAATACCCCTTCACCACACTTGGTGAAGGGTGTTAGTTACTTTTCATCTCTTGTAACTCACCACTCTCTTCAATCTAATTTTCTTTCTTTATTTCTTTCTCTAAGATTCTATCTTATTTTCTAGCAATTTGGTAAAGATAAGTGTTGTGTAATGGATTAAATACATGGGATAACATTGAGCCAAGATGAAAAGACCTCACTCATTAATGTTGAAAACCGGAAATAATACAAACGATTGCTTGGAAACTAATCTGATATCCGAGCATAGCTCCAGAGTTTTGCTTCACACAAAATTTTAGAAGATGATTACCAACCTTCAGTCAACATCAAAGGAGGTAAACCCTAAAATCCACGACGCATCAAGAAAAGAAGTAGAAAACTTCTTGTCGCAGGAGTGATTTATCCAATCTCGGATCGTCCATGTGGTTAGTCCAGTCCAGTGTGTTCCTATAAAAAGCGTGGTAGGAACCGTTGTCTAAACGAAGAAAATGAGCTGGTGCCTACAAGATTAGTCACGGGATGGAGAGTTTGTATCGATTATCGAAAGTTAAACGAAGCAACTTGTAAAGACCATTTTCCGTTACCATTCATGGACCAAATGTTAGAGCGATTAGCCGGCAACGAGTTTTATTGTTTCTTAGATGGTTTTTCAGGGTATTTTCCATAATACCAAATTGATCCTAAAGATCAAGAAAAAACTACTTTCACGTGCCCCTACGGAACTTTCGCGTACCGTCGTATGCCATTCTGTTTGTGTAATGCACCCGGAACTTTCCAACGTTGTTATGATGGTATTTTTCACATATGACAGAAAACGATGGAGGTTTTTATGGACGATTTTTTAGTTTTTGGAGATTCTTTTTCCTCATGTCTTGCCAATTTAGATAAAATGCTCAAAAGGTGTGAAGACACCAAATTAGCATTAAATTGGGAAAAGAGCCATTTCATGGTTAAAGAAGGCATTGTTTTAGGACATAAGATCTCTAGAAAAGGAATTGAAGTCGATAAGGCCAAAGTTGATGTAATTTCTAAGCTTCCTCATCCAACGACCGTCAAAGGAATTCGAAGTTTTCTCGGGCATGCTGGATTCTATCGAAGATTTATCAAAGACTTTTCCAAAATCTCTCGACCCATGACCCATCTCTTAGAAAAGAACACTCCTTTCATTTTTTCGGAAGATTGCATTCTAGCCTTTCAAACATTGAAAAAGAAGTTGACCGAAGCTCCAATTCTCATTGCTCCAAATTGGGACCAACCTTTTGAAATCATGTGCGATGCAAGTGATTATGCAATAGGTGCGGTTCTAGGACAAAGGATTGAGAAGCATTTCCGACCAATTCATTATGCAAGTAAGACGATGACTGAAGCAGAAACAAATTACACAACAACCGAGAAGGAGATGCTTGCAGTTGTTTATGCTTTCGAGAAGTTTCGATCATATCTAATCATGAACAAGAGTGTTGTTTACACGCTCTTCGCTTTGAAATCCTTTCCACAAGAAAGGACGCCAAAGCAAGATTGCTTCGATGGGTCCTTACTTCTTCAAGGATTGATTTCAAAGTTATCGATACTTAAGGGAGCCGAAACTATGCAGCTGATCACCTCTCTCGTTTTGTAAATCCTTACGATTACTTTTGATCCAAAAGAGGATTACTCGAGACTTTTCCTTTAGAGACTCTAAGTTGTGTTAAACTTCAAAGACCAAAGTACCCCGTGGTTTGCCGACTTTGCTAACTACCACGCGGGGAAATTCATTAAAAAAGGAATGTCAACTCAAGAGAAAAACAAGTTCTTTAAAGATGTAAAACATTATTTTTGGGATGACCCTTTTCTTTTTAAGACTTGTGCGGATCAAATAATCCGAAGGTGTGTAGATGGCAAAGAAGCTCTCGAAATTCTCGAAGCTTGTCATAGTGGACCCACCGGGGGACATGATAAGTGTAAAATACACATATCCATTTATACCTAAAATAATCCAATTAAACCCAAAACAGACCAAAAATGGCAAAAATATGCTTGTATTTGTGTTTTGTGCACGCAGGTATGGATAAGTCAAAAACCACAAGAAAACAGTCAAAAGCAAGCAAACACGGACACGAGAATCAAAAGAGTACAAAGCCGAAGCCCCAAAAGACCAAAGCCTTAGCCAATTTTCATCTTCAAGGGCCATTCTTGCAATTTCCAAAAGATATTTATAACTTGAAAAAGAGGAAAGAAAGAGAAGGGCCAAATGTGTAAACTTCTCAAACTCCAACAGTTTTAACTGTCGAAGAAGGAGCGGGAACATTTACTGTTCACCCATCGTTCCCAAAATTACCTCGCTATCAAATTAAAGGGCCAAATCATATTAGAGGGTGGTTGGTCAATTGCAAGGAAGCGCAAGCACTAATGAGGGGTCAAATTTGTCTAATCAAAGGATATTATTAGCTCAAGCTCAATGCCTCGTTAGGCTTGGTGAAGCACAAGTTTATGTGGGTTTTGTGGCAAAAACTTACTCACTAACTAAACAAAGTCACATCAAAGAATGCCAGCCTGGCAATCCTCAGGTGTCCACATTTTAATCAAACGACCACAATTGATGATCAAATGATTAAAGAAATGAATGGCAGAGATTAAAAGTTTGGTGAGCAAGGCTAGAGGTCCTAGAAGCTTCAGCTGGGCACTATAAAAAGACCTCACTTCTCACACACACGATATAGAGTCTTAAATTTTTCTTTATAATCTAGTTTTTAGTAATGTTTAGTAGCTTAAATTCGTATTTTTCCTTAAATGTAATTTTCCTTTTCTAGTAATGTAATTCAGTTTTCAATTAATGAAATTCAGTCTCAATTTGTCATAAGCTCTTCTTATTTTCAACCTTTAAGCTCTCTTAATAAGTCATATTGTCTCAATAAGCTCATATTAAGCTCTTTCAGTCTATAAGCTGAAATAGAGCTGTTTGAATTCGATATTAATCTTATCTAAACCTTAAATCAGTTAAACCTATTATGGATCTTATTGTATTGAGCTTTTGGAAGGGGATCTTACCTTGGAAGAGATCCCAAGGACTTATACTCTAGCTTATTCATAAGCTAGAGAGCTAGTAGCTGCCTTTATTGGTCCCTTTTGTTTAGCTAAAGGATCAAGTAAGTTTCTCTTTTTTATTCTCTTCTAAATTCAGTTTAAATTGCTTAGTTTTAGTTTAATATTGCTTATTTGCTTATTCTCTTGCTTATTTGTGTTTAAATGTCTCTTCTAGTACTTATTAGTTGTTTGTCTTCATCTGTTTTTGCTCAAGTAGTTATAGATCTTTAGTTGTTAGATTCTGTCATAAAAACTCATAAAACCCAAAAATATTAGTTTAAATAGTTTAGATCTTAGATTAAAGCTTATTCAGTTGTTTAATCATGATTATTAAGTTTGTTTTAAGCTAGTTTTTATCTGGAATTTAGCACTTGTTCATTAGATTTCTCTTAAAAAGCTTTTCTCAATTCTGTCATATGGTTAAGTAGTGTTTGGTTTAGTGCAATCTCAAAAGTTTCATTGCAGTAACTAACCTCAGTTAGTAATGCTGAACTTCCTTTACACTACCAGTACTAACCATAAGTTAGTACTGTTAGCTTAGAATTTCAGTAGGATTAAGTTTAGTTGTAGCTTATCTTAAAATCAGTTTTAGATTTCATTTTCTAGCTTATTTCATAGCTTAATTCTGTTCTTAAAAAAAACAAATTGCATCAGCAGTACTTTCAGCGAAAGTACTGTTGAATTTTTACACTAGCAGTACTAACCTCAGTTAGTACTGCTGTGTTCTCAGCTTAATTTAGAACAGTAATTTTAGGATCTAGTTTATCAAATTTAGTAGGACTTGAGTTTTAATATAGCTTAATAGATTTTAAGTCTTAATTTGCAATTTCTAGCTTATTTTCCTAGTTAAATTTAGCTGTCAAAAGTCATAAAAAACCTGAAAACTCCAAAAACAGTACTTAGAGTCCTTAGGATTTAAATTTGTTAATTTAGCTTATGGGTCTATATTTTCTAGCTTAATTAGATAGATTATAAGTAAGTTTAATAAGTCCTTAAAATTTTAGAGTCTAGTTTAGCTTTTTAAGCCTTTTAGCTCACTTGGATTTTGTGTTACTTTGCTTATTTCCTGAGTTTGCTTAGTTCATGATAAATTTCAGTAGCATAAAAGTAGTTTAAGCTTTGATTTCTTTGCATTCTTAGATTAAGCACATCTTAAGCTCTTTAGGACTTCTTTCCTTTTTCATTTTGATCTAGTTTTGAGTTTTTTATAGCTTATTTTCTAAAACCAAGGGATAAGCCCTCCTTTCTGTAACAGCTTAAAGATAAGCTCTTTGAGAGCTTATTTGTGAGTTTCAGCCCAAGTAGCCTTTATTAATCTTGTTCCCCCTGGCTTCCTTTACAACTTTGCTTCTTTGAGTTTTTCATTTTAAGCTCTTTAAAATTTCGAATGCTTATTGGACTTAGTTTGTTGTCGGGATAGATTCTCAGGGTAGAAAGTGTAACTTTTCGATTTTAATTGTTTTTCAGTTAGTCCCTCCGTTAGTTTGTTAGTTTCCCCGTTAGTTTCTTAGGTTTTTGCACCATTAGTCCTTAGTTAAGTTTTTAATTAAGTTTATTAATTTTAATTAGTATTTAGGTTTGATTTTTAATTAGTTTAATTAAACTTTTATAAAAAGATAAAAATTAGGGCTTTTATTTTTAATAATTTTCGGCAATTTTTCTTAATTTAGTGGAATTTTAGTTTACATTTTTTTTTAGGAAATTAAAATTTGTTTACTTGCTTAATTGTCATTATTTGTTGTTTTTTTAGTAATAGCTTATCCAAAATATCTTTGCTTCATTCAAATCAGGATCCGAACTTAAAACGTGGTTTCAATTTCACTAGTCGTTGGGGATAACGACCCGGGTGATCATACTTACCCGGTCTAACATACGTATTATATATTATATTATAAATATTTTTGAGAGTGAATTTTATCAAGGGTAACTTGGTAACTTTCTTAATTACTCTTTTAAAGTAATATATTTTATAAGTATTTTACGTGTGTAAAACAACCAATCAGTTTTTGGCGCCACTGCCGGGGACTAGTGTTAAGATTCTTACGTTTTGTGTTTGTTGATTTGGTCTGAAGATCCTTTCATCCTCGAAAGTTTTGTTTTTGCTTCATAATTCAAAAATCCAAAAAAAATTATAAAATATAAAAAGTAAAAAAATATATTTTCCTTTTCTTTTTAGTATAAGTAAAAGATAAAAAAAATAAAAAAATAAAATAAAAAAAATTTAAAAACATCTTCCTTTTAATTAAAGAAATAAAAATCACCAATTGGTAAAAATACCAAAATATAACATTCTCAACGGAGGTGTTATCATTTCAATTTCCGGTGAACTTGTTGGTTCCCAAATCGTAATCAAAGATTTAACACTTGCCTTTTGTGTCTCTACCAAGTACGGCTCACCTTGAAAAGAGCATACTTTTATTAGTCTCGAAATTTTTATTCTTACTATGGGATTTCTTAGAAGACTAACAATCGGTTGTGAGCGGCAAGAGGTAGTATACTTTTATAGCCCACAGATTTTATTCTTATTATTATTATTATTTTTTTCATTTATTTTTTTTTTTTTTTTTTTGAGAAGACTTTCTTTTTGAAAATTCAAGTCTAAAATTGAACTAGACTAAAATTTTTGCTATATATTACATAAAAATTGTTGATTTAAGTTTAATTTCCAAAAATAGCACGTTATTAGTCGGTAAAGAGGCTTATGGTAGAAAAGGCAACAATTACATACATAGATCTTAAGATTTCAAACTAATCTTTGTTTAACAATCCCAACATACTTAACTCTGATACATTTTTCGTTCTTCGTTCTTCGCGAATTTCTACGAACGCTTAGCCTAAAAGTTAAGGAACAAGCTAGAGCTCAACACGCTCGATCGGGTCAAAAATTACTCTTACTCTACCCAGCAGGAAAGTCAAAATTGTGACAAAAACACTTATTTTATTTTTTTTTAAATTTTAAAATTTTCATTTTTTTGAAAATTTTTGTGGGAAAATGTGGTACGTGAGAACAACAGGCAAAAGTAGGAAAGATTATATCGAAGATATACTACCCCATACTAAAATTAAATATTATCCTCAATGTTTCCTAGCCTAAGACTTAAAAACCCCATACTAGAACTCAAAAAGGTCGAATGCATAACCTAAACATGAAGAAAGTATCACAAAAATCTTTAGCCGTTTATCAAGTGTGCTATAAGATAAATGTTAGTCGATAATAATCTTAAGGATATCGGATTTCCCCAAACTAATGACAAGCAAATGCTAGGAAGCTCAAGTGGACCGGGATAAAACACCGAACACGAGAGTCTTCAGAAAATTTTGGGTCAATCCTGCAAACTATCACAAGTACAAACAACAACAAGAATCGAAAGAGTACAAGCCTCCTCACATCACAATAGAAATAAAAAAATAGAAGATGGATAAGCATGGGGTGCCTCCCACGAAGTGCTTTGTTTTGAAGCCTTGGTTGTTTCTTTACAAGTGTTAAGGCAAGAAAATGGAAAGTTGGGGTTTCATATCTAGAAACAAGGGTTTGATACTTGGTTCATCATCTTACATCATAATAAGTTTATCTAAGAAAACTCTTCCTGTCTTTACTTTCTTCTATTTTTATATGTCTTTACATCGTTTTATTAACTATTCACAATTAAGGTTTTAAATATTGTTAAATGGATAACTTTGCTTTTGATTTTGTATACTTTTTTTTATGCTATATTGTTGATATATCATGTATAATAAATCCATAAGTATGGTCACATGTGGTAAATTATAATGTGAAAATTAGAATTATGAAACTAAGTGATATAATTAAGTATATAAAAGTTTATCATAGGGGCTGTTTTGGCATGTAAAATCCAAGACATTACTTATTATGTTTTATGTAAATGTATTTGTACGTCATCATGATGATTCCAAAATGTTAAGAATCTCGATAAAAAACAATTCTATATCGAAAAAGTTACGACGATTTCAAGTTTACTACTTTATAAACTATTTTTTATAAGTTACTGTTCACAGGGACTTTTATTTGAAAACATCCATTTATATGATACGAGCTTTTAAAAATAAAGACTGCTCTCGAAAGAATCGCTAAAAACGGTGGATATAAACGAATAAAATACGAGTTTACGAGTTTACTGATAACAAAAATTATTATAACTAAGTATATTTGTTATGAACAGTAATAAATCACTTATTCATCAAGATAAACTAAAATTTTAAATTTTTTATTTTTGATAACTCGATCATTAATACGAAGCGTGGATGTAAAAAAACGCACGAAACGGATTAGGAGAAGAACGAGGAAGTTACTGCAATTTTACCAAAAGTTACTACTTTAAACATTTTCGTTATAATTATGTTTTCTTAAACGAGTAGTCGGTGTACACTTTACAAGTTATACATCTACACTTAATATATATATATAAGTTTAAGCTTCAAATAATGCAAGTATTTAGCAATAAAAAACCAAAGACCAAGGACTTTCCCTAAGACCCTCATCTTGTTTCCCATGACCACTATTGCAAAATTTTAACCAACTAGGCATATATATACTTGTATGCAAGAGTTATAACACATACATACAAAAAACACTTGGTGTAAAAGATCAAAAACACTCTCTTTTCTCCTCTACATACCCACAGCTCAAAACCCCTTTCCAACTCAATCCATACAAAATTTTCTACATCATATACAAGCCTTCACACATCCTTCCTAAGATATACTAAGGTATTTACAAGCCTTGGTTAACCATTTGCAAGTATTTATCAAAGAAAGGAAGCTAGGGTTTTCATTTGGATAATTAGGGTTTTCATTAGTGCAAGCTTGGGTTTTATATCTAAACAAGGGTTTAGATACTTTGGTTCATCATCATACATCACTATAAGGTTATCTAAAAAAAACCTTCATGTCTGTTAAATACCTGCTGGGTATACGCTAGTGTTATGGATAGATCTATCGGGATTGACCATCCCTGTCTGGGCTGTGGTTTCAAGTTGACCATTGACGCATTTAACATTTGAAGAAAATTCGTAGGATGTTTGGCAACATCTGTATTGAGAAAATTTGTAGGATATTTTTGTAACATCTGTATCCGTGTTGGGGCACAAACCTCGAGTATTAGTTTGTTTACAGTTTATTACGCTAAGGTTCGGTGTCATGAGCTTAGGGCAATAATACATGTTTTAGACTGTTGAATGTGTTTCATAGTCTACTATTACGTCGATCTTGTGGTCCACGCTATTTCCTGATAAACCTATGAATTCACTTAACAATTTTGTTGACGTTTTAGCATGTTTTAATCTCAGGTGCTGAGGCATAAGCTTGGATGGGAGCCGTGACGGATATCTATTAGAGGGATTCTGATTTCTTAAATTCAATGAAACTTTTGTCTTATAAAATCTTAATGTCTTTTTATCAAAACTATGGGACCTAACGTGAAAACTCTGATCTTTTGTAATGACATTGAATGAATCTTATTTTTAACGTCCATTTAAGGTCGTTTTCTATATCTTGATTTTTGTACTTTGACGTTGCACTCCATTGTTACCTTTCCGCTGCGACCTGATTTTGGGGGTGTTACAATTAAGGATGAAGTGCCCTAAGAAATTTCCTAACATAGTTTTTGCTAGAAAAACCTTCCTCAAGTACTTTTAAACAAGTAATAATAGTGTTAAATCTAGCAAATCCATTATCTATTGATTCCTCTTTCGGAATCGTAAATTGTTCATATTGTTGAACAAGAAGATCTATTTTATTATCTTTGACTTGACTATTACCTTGGTGAGTGGTTAGTAAAGTATCCTAAATTTCTTTTACGGTTTTACACATAAAAATTATTTCATATTCTTTACATGGCAAAGCATTATAAATTACCATTTTAGCTTCATTATTTTTAGCTAGTTTCTTTTTAAGATCATCGCTTTATTTGTCAAATGGTTCAATTTCATCCTTTTTAGTTTCGGGATTATTTTGAACGGGAGGAAAATCACCATAGGTAATAATATGCCAAAGATCTAGATCTTTTGATTTCACATAAGTTTTGAATCTATTTTTCCAATAAATAAATCCATCGCTTTCAAATAGTGGTGATCTTTGCATAGATTGCCCTTCTAAACATTTTTCCGATTCCATAGATTGATTCAAGTTTTAAAATACAATTTATTTTAAAAATCTTATTTGACGTGGCTTCTGATACCAATTGTGGAAAACTAGAAAGGGGGGGGGGGTTGAATAGTTTACTGCTTTTCAATTTAATATATTGTTTGTTTATAAAAACTTAGATTCAACTTTATATGATCTCAATGTGTACACAATATGAACAATTCAACTAAGTGAATAAATGATAACAAGATATAAAACAAATATGCAAGATAAGAGGTAAGAGTTAGAAGGATCAAACCACAACACAAGGATTTATAGTGGTTCAGTAACGAAGCTATTATTCGCCCTACTCCACTCCCCGAGTACCCAACTCGAGAGTTCTCTTCACTATGTCAACAAACTCCCTTTAGGCGGAGAAAACCGTACACAAGTAGCTTACACCCATTTCCGACACAAAGCCAAATGTCGAGTTCTAATCTTAGCTAGAATCAATCTACCACACACTTTGTATTTTGAGGTCTATAAATCAACACTTCACTTCACCTAAACACTAACACGATCACCCCAATCTATCTATTCTCATAATGATCACCACGATCTATCTACTCTCTCTATGACCACCACGATCTAACTATTATACACACTTTCACAATATACACAAATGATTTACAAGATATGATACAATCGTAACAAAGTTACGAGAACACGAACTAAGCTATAACACTTCGTAACTTGATGGTAGGAAGTATTCTTCTCTTGCACTTGAAGAACTAAGGTTAAATCACTTGGAAACAAATGCTTAAGATTAAATGATCAACGGAATGAAAGAAATATGTAAGCTGATTTAGAACAGAAAGAATGTGTGTGCAAAAGGTGAAAAATCAGTTGGGAACAGTCTGTTATTTATAGGCAAAGCTAGGAGCATTTTGGATAGGCCGACCCTTTTAGCTCCTATTACGGGCCCCTTATCACTAAGGGGGCCGCCCGAAGCCAGACGCTCTATTTTTTGTCTTTTCCAGGGGAGGTGTTTCTTGGATCAAATATATCCTTTTTAGGTGGAAAATTTGAATTTAAAACATTAATTTTGAATAAAACATTTCTTTTAAATATAAAAATGTTTTGTATAAGTTATAAAAATGTTTGTAACATTTTATAAAAAGATGTGAGGTTGAATAAAAATTCATTTGATCATAAAATGCATTAAGCATTTATTTATTTATACCTTTAAGTGATTAAATTTTCGAAATGAAAATTATTTACGACTAATTACTTGTTTATATTTAATTTTACATTGAACGTTTTTACATTTTGTGATTATCAAAACGTGGAGAGGTCGAAAAATATTAATAACGTTTTTAGGCATTATTTATATCAACAATAACATTTTATCTTTATTGCTTTCTTAGGAATTTATTTTATGATTAATAAGGGTTATATATTATTTACCTCCGATTTTACGCTTGGTATAGCTATTTTTGTCTTTGATTTACATGTTATATCAGATAAGGTTAGTCTGGAAGTTCATTGGATTTTCACTTGGACAATTCTTGGAGTAAGATTTAGCCAAAATCATCTTGTTGATTCTCCGATATTGAGCAAACCAGGAGAGTATTAGTTTCTCTCTCTTTTTATTTATCTTCCCTTTATTCGTTTTTTGCGTACTGATAGAACGTTGATGACAATGTTTAAAATAAGTGTAAGGGGTAATAGAAGCCTTATAAACTATTCTTTCATTTTTAATTTTTTTTCTTAAAAAGATGTGTAATATACAGAAACATAGGTTAGGAAGATAATTTTAGCCTAAATTAAAATAAATATGGCATATATCAGTGAACTATAGTTTTAGAAGCGTCTCATGGATAGGAGTTATATGACTAGCACTAAAACCCTACCACTCAAAAATTCCACCCCCAAAATGTGAGGCTCGCCCTTAGGTCTTTAGGAATAAAAGCATTCATCTTTAATGCTTTTGAGAGTGTACCGGTAGTATTATAGATTCTAGAACTTGCTTTAGCGATGCATCCTGAGACTACTTGTGAGATCACATTCGTGTGATTAGGATTTGCTAAGTGATAAAAGGCATTAGGATAACCTTTGTCTTTAGCATGTATTTGTTATAGTTATGATGATCTCCTTGGTCATATCACTACACCACACCCTTGCTTTGCACTCATTCTTTGGGCAAGATACCCTAATATACCCTTCTGAGCCTATCCTTTTTGCGGTTCTTATAATCCTTCGGTGGATTCCAGATTATTAATGAAGAGCATTGTTTACACCCTACCAAAATGTTACACCCAAATCGCGTTAGCCTTCCTTGTATGTACTCATCTTTAGTACCTTACTTTTATCACAATTGTTTAACCCTAGTTAATTGTTTGCATGATTACATGGATGCTAAGTCGTGTCTATTGTTAGTGTATATAGTTTTGGGACGATTGTGTAACACCCCCATTTTTACAATATAGCAGCGAAGGTAATCTGGGGTATTACTTTATGGATACAACAATCATAATCATAGAAAACGACTTCAAAAGAGACGTTTATTCAAAAGATATGTTATCATTTATTTCAAATAAGAGTTTTACAAAGGCAGGTCCCAAAATCTAGTTACAATGTGAATGATAACAAGTTTTAGCCATCTTTAAGTCCACGCCACTCCATGCCATAAGTTGCTCAATTACCTGAGATAAACATGCTAAAAAGTCAACACAATGGTTGAGTGAAATTCATATGTTTGATAAACAGTTTGAATACAAGTCATAGTGTAATAATTGTATAAACACAATTATTATGAAAATGATATTGTTATTATATACCCATTATTAGTAATAATTGCAACGAATACAATTATCATAGTAACCGTGTATTATCCCTTTATTGCCTTGTTTTGTCTGGTCTAAGCTCATGGCACACAAACTGACTAGTGTATATATATACCCAAAATGATGTGATATATATATATAGAGAGATAATGGCCCTCGGTGTAGGTACTTGCCATATACCTATGAAATTCAAATATAGTGTGTTTGGTTACCTATCCGGCTAACACAAACATGATTCGTCAATCCCGATAGATCTATCCACAATATTTGCGTTCACCCGTAAGTGATTAATGGTCCATGATAATGAGGGACTTTTGGCATAAAGTAACTTAGACATTAGTCGAAATGGTATATCAGATTAGCATATAACTTGTAAGAACACTTGTAGCATGTATCCCCCTCACGGGTTTATGAAAGCATTAATGAGATTAAAAGTGAGGCTATGAACTCACTAGGTCTTTGAAAAGTAATCACATTGTTATAAGATAAAGGAGTATGTAAAAGAGTTTGTAACAAGCATGTATCCCCCTCGCGGGTTTATAAAACATGTAAATAAGTAAAGGCGAGGTTATGAATTTCACCTGATAGGTAGATGTAATAATTATTCTGAAATGAAAGCTGACGACCTTATCACAATCTTAACCGGGGAATGTTGATATAGCAAAATGATAGTAAATAGCCACGTCACGCAACCTGAGTAAATATGTCAAGTCTTAGGGAGATTATACTTTAGAACGTTGGTTCTATGAGTTATGAGTTTGATTGGAGAGTTTGGAATTATTGTATCACCATTCGGGCCATCATATGTTAGAATCCATTCTATAAACGCTTGAGGAGCGATGGCACTTTAAATCGTAAACCCAACCACTCAGTCAGAATGTAATATTGAGATGGATAATCTTATATGATCCTAGGATCATATGGAGCAGAGAATGTTTGCTTAATTGGGTTATAGAAAGATGAAGGTGGGTGCGAGTTGTAATGAAGCATGAAACCCTCTATTTATACTAGTTTGAGACCAAGGAGGTTAAGGAAGGCTTAGGATCTGATCTTGACACATGTATGGGCTAGTATATGATGTGTATCAACTAGAAGATCAAGTGTGGATGTCTAGATGGTAGCTTGAATGTGTTGGAGGCCTTAGATGTTGCCGTGGGTAAGGATGGAAGAAACAAGAGCCACGTGAAGCTTTTTAATACAAAACAAATGAAGATATTTGTTGTAGCAGCTGAGTAAGCAACTTAGGATGCATGTGGGTAAGTTATTTTACAAAGGAACCTTTAAAATGGGTCAAAATGCAAAAGAATGGGTTGCGGGTTCATTTGAGTCTTTTAGGGCTCGAATTGTTTTCTTTGGCTTATATTTCGAGCACATTGATCATGGAATGATTAATACATGATCTCAAGGTTTGTATTAAGGCTTATCATTGGAAATTAGTAAGTGGTTTGGGTTAAAACGGGTCAAAAATGAAGAAACGAGGTCTTGGGTTCCCAATGGGTGCGATTAGGGTTTTCTTGTTTTTTCATGCTTATAATTCAAGCATGCTTGTAATGTGATTGATAATATGTGTTTATAAGGATCATATCTTGACTTATTAACAAAAAATAATGGGTGGTTTGGTTTAAAATTGGTAGAAAATGAGTAAACAGGTTAAAGTTACATTTAGTGCATAATTAGGGTTTCTTAGATTCGTTTTGCATCTAGCTGAAGTAAAATGATGAAATGAAGATGGAATATGATTGAGAATGTTGTAATTTATGTTATTACAACTTATTTGGGTGTTGGTTTGGGTTTACAATGGATAAAAATGAAGAAACGGGTCATTGTGTAGTATTTAGCTCGGGTTAGGGTTTCTGACTTTTGAATTAGGGTTTTGAGTGTAAATATGTGTATGAAAGCTGGTGAATAGAATAATTAGGGTTTACACATTGTATATTGAGTGTAGTAGCTTGTACACAAGTGGTGGTGAAGAAATTGGAATGAAAACAGAGGTAAAAACGGCTATTTTAGAGATCATGCTTAATGACTTGTATATTAAGCTTTTAAACACTTGTACTTTGATTTGAATAGAATTTTATATTTCAAATAAGATGTTATATTACTTGTACATATTCTTTAGTAGCTTGTACATTCACTTTAGATATTAACCCTTCATGGAATTTAGGGTTTTGAGGTATACGATAACGGTTTAAAGCCCGTTTAGATATAACGTTGCGAATGGTACATTATAGGAATAATGTACTTTGTAAAAGGGATATGATGATATTGAATTGACATGTTATGATGTTTGCTTGACATATATGAAGACAGGAATGACCATAGATAGGTTGACAGAGCTCGGGTTTTTACTTTAGTTATGCAAGTTACTTTGTAAACTGAGATATTGACAATGCAAGTAATGTAATAAAGCAAAAAATTTCCCCGTACAATTGTGATAATAGTAAAATAGGTTTTGCATTTGATAAAAATTTCTTGGGTTGTTATAGTCTCCACCCCTTACAGAACTCTCCGTCCGAGATTAATTGACAAGGTTGTAGTGAATTAGATGTAGGTACTGGATGAATTTGATTTTTATGTTAGGCTAATCAAGGTCACAAGTCCACGTGTGTGATGCATTTATAATTATGTTACGTACCATATTTATAATTACTCTTTTACACGTCTACTTATTTCCAAGACCACACCTTTTGATGACAGCAATAGAATTTCTCCTAGATCCTGATCGATTGGGTGGATGGATACTTCATTTACGGCACTTGGGGTTACGGCCTACCACGCTTTTGCTAGTACACTGATCGTTAAGAATTGTTATTCGTTAACCTTTAAAAGTCAACATCGAATAAGAAAGCTATCACAAGTCTTTGTCAAAATCTTCATTTACCTTGTGGTATTGAAATATTTGACATTGTTAGATTCTTGTTTGTTTTCCTTGTTATTATTGTTACGAATATTAAGAGAATTTTAGAATAACGGAGATCATGGAATTAATGATGTCAAAGAAGATTATGATTTGTAAGTGAAGTGTAATCATGTGAGATCATAGTTTGAAACGAAGATGATGAAGGTAATATGATGAATGATTTAGTGAAGAAAAGAATTAATTTGTACCAAATGGATTGAAGGACTTGATGTTACATGTTATATACTTAAAGCCTATTATTTATATTTGTCATTACAAAAAGGAATCGTTCAACTCTTGTAACTGAAAATTTATAAAAATCATAGTTCGAAGATTTAAAAATTTCGTTTTCATGAAGAAGCATCCTACTTCATTTCAATAAGATGATCATTAAAATCGTCTTACTATAGCTATAACACGATATGGTAATGTGTAGAAAAGGATAGATCATGAAGGATTAGATAATATGAGATGGTTGATTTGTACTATACGCCCATATTATCGAGGATGACAATTTTTTATTGCAAAGGTATGAGGAGAGTATTAGAGTTGAACATATAGGAATTAATTGAATTTTGACAAAACGATGTCGGAATTTTGTATCATCAGATAACAAGATGTAAACGGAATTATTACTTTATTATTTTCATGGATAAACTTTACATATTGAAACTCTAAAGAGTTGATACCTTATGCTAAGTATCTCGTAGTAGGATTCTATAATAAAGTAACAAAACGACAAGGATTGTAGCTTGATGATGTAGTTTTCAGATGAAGGAGATTCGTTGATCTTGAATATCCTCGAGAAGTTGTTTCTAGAATTATTTGCTTTTGAGCGCTGATTTGCATAATGTTCTTTCTTTCCACAGGCATTACAAATTACGGATACTGTTTGTAGATCGTTTCTAGTGGTTGGTCTTTTGTTTTTGCAGTACTTGGTCTGGTGGCCTATCTTGTTGCAAACCTGACACTTGACACTGCAAGGTCCCGTGTGATGTAGTCTACATCTTTTACACAAGGGAAGGTTTCCAGTATACCCATTGGTAGCAGCATAAGTCTTGAAGGCTTCTTGTCTTTTATGCTGTTGTTGGTGGTAATCATTGTTATGGTTGTTATTGTTGCGGTTATCTTGGTAGTTGTTGTGATTGTGATTGTTGGAGTGGTTATTATTGTTGTGTTCATTGGGATAGTTGTTGTTGTTAGTGTTTCTTCTATCTTCAAACCTTCGTTTGTGATTATTGGTTTCTTGCACAGAATCACGCTTTATTATCTGATCCATTAATCTCTGGGCTATGTTGATGGCTTCCTCCAAAGTTTGAGGCTTCGAGGCAGTAACATTTCCTTCAATACTTCTGGGTAATCCACTAATGAAGACTTCCATAAGTTTCTCGGCGTTTGGTACCATGTTTGGGCATAAGACGGCTAATTCCTGAAATCTCCTAATGTAAGTCTTAAGATCATTTCCTTTCACAACCAAGTTGTAAAATTCATCTTCCATCTTTTTGACTTCAGTTCGAGGGCAATACTTATTGGTTAAGAGTCTTTTCAATTTGGTCCAGGTGATCCTATTAGCTTGTTCTATTCCGATGGGTTGGACGTGTGCATTCCACTAAGACAAGGCATCGTCGGTTATGGTACCAGTAGCAAATGTCACTCTGTTTTCCTCGGCACAGTTGCTATGAAAAAAATACCGATTCAGTTCGTTCAAACCAGTGAATGAGGTCAACTACTCATTCCGTACCATTGAAGTAGAAAGGTTTACTAGCACTTGCCATTGTTACAGCTTGTGTTTTCAAAGCTGAAGAAATGCCATCATTAATTAGTTGCCGGATGGCATCTAAAGTTATGGCTGGTGTTTCAGATGTTGACGTCCTTTTGGGAGGCATTCTATCAAC
The DNA here is from genome assembly GCA_026074375.1 of Tanacetum coccineum. Taxonomy (NCBI): domain Eukaryota; kingdom Viridiplantae; phylum Streptophyta; class Magnoliopsida; order Asterales; family Asteraceae; genus Tanacetum; species Tanacetum coccineum. The sequence goes on from BQNB010044965.1 coordinate 31,734, forward strand.
AAAAGATAACACTTAGTAAAAATGATATCCTAAGTAATAAAAGAGAATGTGATGCTTAAAATGCTTAAAAAGTAATGAATTTTAAGCACTTATGGTATGATTCATAATGACGAAGACGGAAATAATTATGCAAATGATGGAGATGATGATGAAAGAGAGATAAGCTGGAAACAATAAGGTATGAAACGGGATTCCTTTGTATAAAAACTTGCCTTTTTACTGTACATAATTAAGATTTGACAGGCATTTTTATTTATATGACACATCCCGTGGCTAGGATAAAGCTAAAACTAATTTAAGAGTTTGTTAATTTTGAGCCGGTAGATGACATCCTAAAGATCTTGCTGATTTGTTTGGTGACGAGCTTGGATTTTCTCAATGATTTATTCAAGATCGGAAATTTTGTAGTGAGCAAGAGAAATCTTATCCTTCTGCCCTAATCGCTTCTTTTGAAGTTTGATAATCTGAGTATGGATTCTCTTAAGTTTTATAACAACCCAAGAATTTTCATCAAATGCAAAACCTATTTTACTATTATCACAATTATACGGGGAAATTTTTTGCTTTATTACATTACTTGCATTGTCAATATCTCAGTATGTCATGTAACTTACATAACTAAAGTAGACGAGCTCACGCAACCTATCTATGACAATCCTATCTTCATATATGTCAAGCAATCATCATAATATATCAAGTCAATATCATAATATCATTTTTACAAAGTACATTATTCCTATAATGTACCATTCGCAACGTTATATCAAAACGGGCTTTAAACCATTATCGTATGCCTCTAAACCCTAATTTCATGAAGGGTTAACATCTAAAGTGAATGCACAAGCTCCTAAAGCATATGTAAAAGCAATATAACATCTCATTTGAAATATAAACTCCCTCCAAGTCAAAGTATAAGTCCTTAAAAGCTCAATGTACAAGTCATTAAGCATGATCTCTAAAATAGCCGTTTTACCTCCGTTTTCATTCCAATTTCTTCACCACTACTCTTGTACAAGCTACTATACTCAATATACAATGTGTAAACCCTAATTATTCTATTCATAAACTTTCATACATCTTTTTACACACAAAACCCTAATTCAAAAGTCAGAAACCCTAACCCGAGCTAAATACTACACAATGACCCGTTTCTCCATTTTTATCCATTTTAAACCTCAACCAATACTCAAATAAGTTGTAATAACTTATTTTACAATCATATAAATCCTATTCAATCTTTATTTCATCATTACTTTATCATCTTACCTCATTTGTACGTAAAACATATCCGAGAAACCCTAAATGTACCTAAATGATCACTTAACCCGTTTTCTCGTTTTTAACCCATTCAACCTCAAATAAGCAACCATGAGCTATTGTAAACTCATAATATGAGTTTACAAATCATTAACCATCAGTATCTATCATTTCTTTGACAATATACTTGAATTAGAAAACCTGGAAACCCTAAAAGTCCAATACGAGCCCTAATTCAAACCGCGGCTTATTTATTTCATTTCGACCCATTTTAACTTAAACCAACGATTAATCCTCATTGATAATCCATTATACAATGCCTAAGATCAGTATTCAATCACCTTTGAATCAAGATTACACAAATTATAAGCCAAGGAAACCATAAAAACCCTAATTGAGCCCTATGTGAACCCGCGACCTCATTTCTTCATTTTTAACCCGTTTTAACCCAAACCACTTGCTAAATTTCGTTAATACTTCTTATTACAAACCTTAAGATCATATTTCAATCATTCATTGATCAATACACTTGAAATATTAGCCAAAAACTTGAGTTCGAACCCTAACAACCCCGTGACCCATTTTCCTTCAAATTTGACCCATTTAATCACCAACCATGTGCAAAGAAGCTCCATGACAAGCACCTCAACCCTTATAGCAGCTTACTAAGCTCCTTATACCTTTTCTTGGTCTCAAATGAAGCCACATCTCCCTCCTTCTAGCCATAACAGCCGCGGCAAGCAACAACACCATCCAACACTTCACTCTACTTTCCTAGACCCCCACACATGCTTTTCTAGCTTATACACATCACATATTAGCCCTCTTATGTGTCAAGAACAGAATCTAATTGTTCCTTAACCTCCTCATCCTCAAAATAGTATAAATAGGGCCTTTGGGTGTTCATTCATACTCGCACCACATCTCTTCTCTCTCAAACCCAATTGGCAGCAATCCTTTGCTCCCTTATGATCCTAGGATCATTAAAGAAGTTCAAGAAGTGAAGCCCTAAAGAATTGAAGCCTCGGAGTAAAGATACAAGGCGTACAAGTGGAAATACTACCCGAAACGACCCATTTCCACCCTTTTTGATCATTGAAGCTCAAACCCAGGTTTTGAATGTTCTACTTCTGCTACTACACCCTTATAATGTTCATATTATCCTAAATATACTCTTGTTAAAGTTTCATAACTCAATTCATGCTCATTTTCCATTTTGATCCAAAACCGTACACCCGAAACCCTAATTTCGCGTTTTTCTTAAAACTAAATGTTATAATGGTTAAATATTGTTATAATCTATCCTAGCATGCTTAACTAATGTTAAAATAACCACTTTATTGATTAATGAAGGAATTTGAACTTAAAACCCGCGCGTTTACGTTTTGAAACCCTAATTTGACCCGTTTTGCTTCCTAGCCTAACGAATCGTTATTTTAAACTTGTGTTGCGTTAAAACTTCATATTTTAGTTTATTATAACTTATAAATGTCTATTGTAATGTTAAACTAAGCTTGCATGGCAATTTGGACATGTTTTGTAATTATAGTCCATGCAAGGGGTATATATCGTAACTTTCTGAAACTTATAACTAAAGGGGCTGAAAATGTCATTTTATCAAAGTTATAACTATAAGGGTCTATTATGTCACTTTTCAAAGTACAAGGTTTACTTGGTATATCTTTCAAAGTTGAAGGACCAAAGTCGTAAAAATGCAAACCCTAGGGGTCTACTTGCAATTTTCCAAACCCCAGGGTCTAAAATGTAACATTTTGAAAAAGTATAAAAACACATTTAAAACATTACCAGACATAACTTTAATTAACGCTTGACGTGCTTAACATTTCCAGATATGGATTAAAACGCTTAAAACCGATTATATCATATCACAATACTAGGGAGCTTCATATTAAGAGGTTTCATCTTGGTATTACGTTCTGACTGAGTTGTTGGGTTTACGATTTAAAGTGCCCTAGCTCCTCAAACGTTTACTGAATGACTTCTGAATTATGATGGCCCGAACAGTGATACAATAATTCCAAACTCTTCAATCAAACTCATAACTCTTAAACCAAAGTTCTAAAGTACAATCTTCCTAAGACTTGACATATTCTACTCAGGTTGTGTGACGTGGCTGTTTACTATCATTTTATTATATCAACATTCCCTGGTTAAGATTGTGATAAGGTCGTCAGCTTTCATTTCAGAATAATTACTACATCTACCTATCAGGTGAAGTTCATAACCTCGCCTTTACTCATTTACATGTTTTATAAACCCGCGAGGGGGATACATGCTTGTTACAAACTCTTTGCATACTCGTTTATCTTATGACAATGTGACTACTTTTCAAAGACTTATACATGCTATAAATTACGAATACAAGTGTTTTTGCAAGTTATATGCTAATCTGATACACCATTACGACTAATGTCTAAGTTACTTTATGCTAAAAGTCCCTCATTATCATGGACCATTAATCACTTACGGGTGAACGCAAATGATGTGGATAGATGTATCGGGATTGATGAATCCTGTTTGTGTTAGCCGGATAGGTAACACACTATATTTGAATTTCATAGGTATATGGCAATTACCTACACCGAGGGCTATTATCTCTATATATATATCACATCATTTTGGGTATATATATATACACTAGTTAGTTTGTGTGCCATGAGCTTAGACCAGACTATACTATACCAAACAGACCAAATATGGCAATAACGGGATAATACATTGTTACTATGATAATTGTATTCATTGCAATTATTACTAATAACGGGTGTATAATAACAATATCATTTTACATAGTAATTGTGTTTAAACAACTATTACACTATGACTTGTATTCAAACTGTTTATCAAACCTATGAATTTCACTCAACCTTTGTGTTGACTTTTTAGCATGTTTATCTCAGGTAATTGAGCAAGTTGCGGCACGGAGTGGCATGTACTCAAAGATGGTTGAACTGTTATCATTCAAACTTGATGTTTTAGATTTTGGGACCTGCATTTTGTAAAAACTCTGATTATAATGAATGATAACTAAATTTTTCCAACAACGTCTCTTTTAAAGTTGTTTTCTGTGATTATGATTGTTGTATCCATGAAGTAATACCCCAGATTATCTTCCGCTGCTATATTGTAAAAATGGGGGTGTTACATTAAATAATAAGAAAACCATTGGTTTCCCACTCCTCCTCCTCTCTCTTCGATGGCAGCCCACCAAAACCACCATCATCATCATCAAAACCCACTCAAATCATCTCCTTTATTCACCAAATCATCTCTAAAATTATCCTTAATCCATTCCTTTCACTAAACAACCATGCATTGATTTGCAAAAATATTAATTTTGAAGATCTTGAAGATTTTTAGGGCTTTAATTGATTGAAGGCTTCAAGAACTACAAGGGATGAACTAGGAGTGTTTGTGAGCAAGACTGGAATAGGAGAAAGCTAGGATTTCTTTTGGTTTGGTCTTGTGTGTTTCGGCAGCCCACAACACTATTTAGGTGTTGTGATTGATCATTTTCTCCATTCTATTTTGTGTGGTAAATCTTCTTTTAAAACCCTAAATTGTTGCTTTAATTTTCTAGTGAGTGCATGTTAATAATTTTCATTTTTATGATCATGCAAGTAATTTTTATAATTGATCTTGGTAAGTTAGTGTATGTGAGGTATAATGGTTATAGGATAGATTGCATTGAAGTATTTTCGCCTTGTGATGGCTCAATTAAGGATTTAGATGTGTTATTGATTGACTTAGAATAGGATTTTGCGGACTGTTTTGGGGACAGCAGGTTGTCGACCCTTGTTCTCAAAAATTTTGGCTTGTGCCTACTGATATTATTTGATATTTGAAAAATAGACTCTTATGGGATCATGTGGTGAGTTGGATGCCCAACCAACTCCTCCGGATGAAGGAGTTATGGTCAAATTACGATCATAGGTCAAATCTGGACCTTTGAATATACAACATGTTAATATCCCGGTTTTTGAACTAAAGTATTGGGTTTTAAAGCATTGTTCAGTACTAGACATCTTAGGAAAGCTCCATCACTTGGCCTCACATCCATTGCTATTGTAGATTAAGAATTATGCACTTTTCCGTAAGGGATAGGAGTTCAGCCAACTTTCTGGTTTCACCTTCGGTTAATAAAAATCCATTTTCCATGGATTGGTGAATGGTATAATTGATTGGCTAAATGTTTTGAAAACTAGACTTAAGTGTCTTTCCAGGGGTGAAAGCGTCATTTTTGTATCTTTTATAGATTAAGAGATACGATAGCGTAAAGTTGACTAAAATCTGGAAAATGAGTTTTCTGATATGTCAAGTCTTAGGAATATTGTATTCTAGAACTTTAGTTCTAAGAGTTTAATATTGTTATGAGTTTGATTGGAAAGTTTGGAATTATTGTATCACCGTTCAGGCCATCATAATTCAGAGGTCATTCAGTAAACGTTTGAGGAGCTAGGGCACTTTAAATCGTAAACCCAATAACTCAGTCAGAACGTAATACCAAGATGAAACCCCTTAATATCGGTTTTAAGCGTTTTGATCAATATCTAGAAATGATAAGGACGACAAGCGTTAATTAAAGTTATGTCTTATAATGTTTTGAACATATTTTTATACTTTTTCAAAATGTTACATTTTAGACCCTTAATAATGAAAATGGCAAAATATACCCTTGGAGTTTGCACTTTTACGAGTTTGGTCCTTCAAGTTTAAAAGATGTACAAAGTAAACCTTGCATTTTGTAAAGTGACATAATAGACCCCTATAGTTATAACTTTGATAAAATGACATTTTTAGTCCTTTTAGTTATAAGTTTCAGAAAGTTACGATATATACCCCTTGCATGGATAATATTTACAAAACAAGTCCGAATTGCCATGCAAGCTTATTTTAACATTCCAAAAGACATTTGCAGGTTATAGCTTATTAATATAAGCTAAAATATGAAGATTTAACGTAACGAAAGTTCAGATTAACGATTCGTTAAGCTAGAAATCAAAACGGGTCGAATTAGGGTTTTATAATGAAAACGCGTAGGTTTTTAATTCAAATTCCTTCAATAATCAATAAAGTAGTTATAATAACATTAGTTAAGCATGTTAGGATAGATTATAACAACATTTTATCATTATAACTTTTAGATTTATGAAAAACATGAAATTAGGGTTTCGGGTGTACGGTTTTGGATCAAAATGGAAAATGAGCATGAATTGAGTTATAAAACTTTAACAAGAGTTTATTTAGGATCATATGAACATTATAAGAGTGTAGGAGCATAATTGGAACATCCAGAACCTGGGTTTGAGCTTATAGCTTGGAAACGGGTTGAAATCGGGACTTTTGTACTCGTACGCCTAGAATAACGACTCCGAGGCTTCAAGGCTTCAATATTTCACTTCACTTCTGGTCTTAGGACTCCTTAGAACACTTCTTGAACAAAGTATTGCTGCTATGATGGGTTATAGAGGAGAAAGTGGGGGATGAGTAAGAATGAGGGGTTTAAGGTACTATTTATAGTCGAATGGCTCCTTGGTGACTAAGGGAGCTTAGAGATCTGGTTAGGACATGTGAAGTAGCTAGAGGGTGACTAGGAGAGGCTATGAGATGAATCATGTAAGCTAGAAACTAGCTAAAAGGTGGTGGATGGTCCTTGTGGTGTCGCGCCTCATATGGTGCAAAAGAGGAAGATGTGGCCCATTTTTGGACCAAGGAATGGTTATAGTAGCATGGTAAGCTGCTTAAGAGAGTGATGTGCTTGTCATTGAGGTGCTTGTTTGCAAGAGAAGTTTAAAAATGGGTCAAAATGCAAAGATTGTGGGTCGCGGGTACATTAGGGCTCATTAGGGCTCGAATTGAGTTTTCTTGCTTGTTTTTCGAATGCATTTGATTAGTAATGATAGATTAAGGATCACAAGACTTGTATTAAGGATTATTAACAAGAATTGATAGGTGGTTCGGGTTTAAAATGGGCGAAAACAAGTAAAATATGTCGCGGGTCAAATTAGGGTACGCATAGGGTTTTTAAGCTTCCAATTTGTGTACATTGATAGTATAAGCATGGATTGATGATTATAAAGATTGTATTATGAGTTTAGGACATAATTGAGTTAATGGTTTGTGATTGGAATGGGTAAAAATAAGTAAACGGATTAAATGTTCACATTAGGGCACGTTTAGGGTTTCTCGGCTTTAATTCGTATATAATTGAAATGAAATGATGAAATGATGATTTTATATGATTGGTAATGTTGTAAAATAAGTTATTACAACTTATTTGGGTAGTGGTTGAAGTTTAAGATGGATAAAAATCAATAAACGGGTCATGGTTTAGTATTTTGCTCGGGTTAGGGTTTCTAGGTTTCATTTCATGAAATCTTATGAAATGAGGATGAATATGGATTGTAAATATTCTTGTGAGGGTAGTTTAAGATCAAATGCATAAACAATCTGATGTGGGAGTCTCAAAGATGAAAGCTTTTAGGGAAAAGAGAATTGTTAATGATAAAATGTCAGACAGTTTTAGGGAGCATTATTCAATGGTTAGAGAATATGCCCAAGATTTTATTAATCAAAATCCATGCACAACTCTTAGGATTGATGTACAACAAGAACCAAATCCAGACTCTTCAACAAGAACTTTTATAAGGGTGTATGTGTGTTTAGGATCTCTGAAACAAGGTTTTAGAGGTTGTGGTAGAGAAATCTTAGGATTAGATGGATGCTTCATGTTAGGTCCTTTTCCAAGTCAAATACTAACATTTAGGGTTAATGCAAACAATGAGATTTATCCAGTAGCATAAGCTATAGTTGAAGCAGAAAGTAAGGCATCTTGGTGTTGGTTTTTGAACTTGGTGAGGATCTTGGTATATAAGCCAACTTCAATTACACTTTCATTTCTAATAGGCAAAAGGTACACATTTTATTGTATAATTTGTCATGTGTTTTATGTAAAATGAGAACAAGTACAGTTCCTTAACCTTAATTATCTACAGGGACTTATACAAGCCATTGCAAGTGTGTTTCCAAGTGCTGAACACACATACTATGTTACGCATATTCATGAGAATATGTAGTCATAGTTTAAAGGAGGTGTGTACAAGTACATGCTTGCAGCTAAAGCCACTATTGTTGTTGAATTCAACAAAAAGATAGGTCAGCTCAAGTCATACAATTATGTTGCTTATGATTGGTTGATGAAGATTCCAGCTGAACAATGTAGCGGATCATATTTTTCAGGTAATTAACTAACTTACATTAGACAAAAGCATACTAATAATAATCATATACTTATATAGTGTGCGATTTGTTTAACAGGCAGAGCCAAATGTGATCTACTCTTAAACAATATATGTGAGGTGTTCAATAGGTAGTTAGTTGATGGCATATATCAACCCATCATTACTTGTCTAGAATATACCAGAGAGTACTTGATGAAGAGGATTGTAGTAGTTTAGAAAGTGATAATAAAGACTGTTGGACCACTTACTCCTACCCTCGTTGATGCTATCAAAAAGTAGCTATTGACTACATTGTTGATTGGAATGAAGGTTATATATATCAAGTAACTAGGCCTTACATGGATCAGTGTGTTGTTAACTTAGATAGAAGGGTGTGTTCTTATAGGAAGTGGGAGCTGACTGGAATACCATGTAAACATGTTTTGGCTGCAATATACAACATGTCTAAGAATGGAATATACTCATTCAAGATCAACCCATGTAATGGCAGGGAGATGTGGCCTGTAGTTGAGTCTAGAACAGTCATAATAACACCTATGCACAAACCCCAAGTTGGTAGGCCACCAAAGAAGAGGAAGAAGTCAGTTGATGAGCTTGAAAGTCAAAGTTGTTCATCAGGAAAGCTTTCAAGAAAGGGCAAGTCAGTCAAGTGTAGTCAATGTGAAAACTTAGGTCACAACAAGAAAGGATGCAGGGGTCAAGGTGGTGCAAGTCAAGCTGGTGGTTCTAGTCAACAGAGACAAGGAGCAAGACAAGCTGCTGGTGCAAAGAATGTCTCTAGTCAAGCTACTGGTTCTAGTCCACAGAATCAATCACAAACATAAGTTGTTGGTGTAAGGAATGCCTCAAGTCAATCTGCTGGTTCTAGTCAATAGAGCCAATCACAAAGACTAGCTCCTGGTGCAAGGAATGCCTCAAGTCAAGCTGCTGGTTCTAGTCAACATAGTACAACACCAAGCCAAGCAAGCCAAGGACCAAGTCAACATATTGCAGGACCAACTCAAGCATGTCAGGGACCTAGGCAAGGTTTTCAGACAAATATTGACCAAGAAAATTGCCAGCAGACACAACCCTAGAAAATTGCCATTTTAGTTTAGTTATTATACAGTGATCTTTGAACAATAGGAATTTTGTTAATTTTCATGTATTTTTTATTAGAAGTTTTAACTCTAGTTGTCATGTAATAAATGTATTTTGGATTAGAAGCATTTAACTTTATGTTTGTTTAATCATGTTATATTTGCTTAGTTTGACCTTCTAAAGTCAACTGACATGTAGTGTATGTTTTCTCATTAAGGTAGTAGTACTTTGTTGGTCATTTTCCTCAGTTTGCTCTTATAAGGTCAAACAGGATCATTGGTTTTGGTCATATTGCTATATTTGACATTCTAAAGTCAAGTGACATTTAGAGTAAGTTTTGGTAAACGAAGTAGTACATTGTATTGGTAATTTTACTGAGTTTGACATACTCTAAACAATGTAGTACATTGTGTTGGTAATTTTGCTGAGTATGGCCTTCTAAAGTCAAACCGAATTGCTTTATACAACAAAACCAAATGCTAACTGTGCACATCAACCAACATGTAAACAAAACAAACAATGTATATAAAAGAAACCAATTTCCATTACTGCATAACCAAAACAATTGGTTCTTACATAAACACAACAAACAACATCATCTTAGATCATATACATAAACACAAATAGACAACTTTCCATCAACTAAACAAAAAGACAACCACTAAACAACCACTAGACCTAAGATAAAAGTAGGAAAAAAGCAAATGTCAACCCATAGAAAATCAAATACATCTTCAAGTTTATGTTTGCTTGCACAAGCACCATTAGATCAGTTTCTATCCTATTCCTCACCCTTAACAAACCGTGTATTATCATCATTGCTCTTTGACACATGAGGGATCTACCTAATTAAAATAATGACAACTTTCACCATTGGTCTATGGGCATGCAAGGAACCTACGACATGGATTAGTATCCGTCCATGAAGTTCGGGTGACTGCAAGATGCCCACAATAACATAAGGCCGTAGCTTTAGGGTTAAGGTTCTTCAGAGTAACCAGCTAGAGGTGTTTTTTGATCAGGAGAATTGTGAATAAACGAGGCGAGGTGTGAGGTGGGAGTTATAAGGTGGATTTTGGCGGGAAACAGTAGGTGAATAAGTATGGTAACAAAGCTAGTCCTTGTGGTATCATTAGTATGAATGGACTAAATTGCCCCTGACGGTAGCAGAAGTTAATGTCTAATTGGATGGGACATCGGTCAAAGGACCGATCAATTGGGACAACCACAGGACTAGTGTTGCAATTTTTTATGATTTAGGACCAAACGTGCATTTTCAAGACAACCACAAGGACCAAACATGTAATTAACTCTTTAAGAATAAGCATGATAACGACCGTTAAGCATCGTTAGGCAAAATGACAAAAAAAAGAATAAAGAAAATGAGGAACAATAAAATGTGAGGGAGTGAACAGTAAAATGAAGTGCCCACAAGTTACCTAAATAGTCCTTGAGGTTATCATTTCGTTGCAAAGTTAGTCCTTTTGCTTAACGGTCCTTACTTAAGGACTAACTTTGCAACGGACCGATAACCTCAAGGATTGTTTCCATACAAATTAGTTAAAAGCGGTCCTTGAGGTTATTGGTCCGTTGCAAAGTTAGTCTTTTTGCTTAACGGTCGTTACTTAAGGACTAAGTTTGCAACTATCGATAACCTCACAGACTGTTTCCGTACAAATTTTCAGCAACAATTCACAAAAATTGTCCTTGGGGTTATTAAGTTAGGGAAATCGTCCATGAGGTTATCCGTCCGTTGCAAAGTTAATCTTTAACGTAAACCTCGCGCTCACACCCCGCAGCAAAGCGCGGGCTTACAACCTCGTTACTAACAATCGTAGGGATTTTATCCCTTATCTCATAAGTTCATCAATTTAGCAGAAAACCCAATTTTTAACGCTTGAATGCTAAGTCCCAACTGACCTTCACATTTAACTATAACTATGAAATTGAAAAAGAAATAATTAATAAATCTCAAAGCAATTGAAACATGGGTGTGTGTCAAACAGGTTGACTGGAAATTGAACAATACGATTACAATTTATTTAAGAATGTAAATGTGTTAAGAAAACTAGGTGTATCTATATTCTAATCTTTGTCGACGCAACTAAAAAAGCCACCCAACATTGGATAATCTCACTCTAAACTTATCTGACATATACATGACACAAACCTAACACGCTTAAACAACACAAAATCCCGAAAAACGTTAAACTTGTAAAACATGACTATATGAAAATTTTACAAAGAAAATCATTAAATCAATCCACTATGCCTCTACCCGAACCAACCTTGCCTGGCCTAGTCCGCATGGGCCGTGCATGTCCACGGCAAAAAATGTATTCGAAACAACATATTAAACTAACATTATAGTTTCATTATTAAAATAAAAACACATTAAAAAACATAAAATTAAAGAAACATAAAAATGAAAATACATAAACTGAACTAGTTTTGGGGAGAATATAAGGCCCGGATTTATATTTTTCGCCTCGATGATAGCCGCATCAACCGGATCCATCTTGTTGATGTTGATTGCAACCATCTTCAAATCCTCGTTCCCTTTTTTAGCGTTGCTTAATTCAACTCTCGCCACACTCATTGCAGTTAGAAATTGAAGCAAGCTAAATGGACAGATCTTGAAATCACTTTACTTGAAATTTTGAAGAAATTGAATAGGTATTTAAAGATTTCTAAATTTTAACAAAATTAATTAAATCAACGGAAAATTCTTAAAATTGCCCAAATCTCATAAGTGGTTTCCTTATGTAGGCAAAAAAACAATTTTGAGTCAAAATAGTTCAGGGCGATTGAGCAATTTAAAAGAATTTGACAAGTGTTTGTTTTATTATTATTTTTAGTACAAGTCGCCCTCTGGCCTCTTGGCAACTAGGCAACTTAAGAAAATTTTATACTTCACAACTAAAAAAATGAACACATGACAAAATCTGCATAAGCCACCCAGTCACCCTGATTGCCCTGAGCTATTTTGGCTTTAAAATATTTTTTTTACCTAAAGTGAGAAACCACTTATGAAATTTAAGCTATTTTGATTTTTTTTTCCTTAAATCAATTACACAAGAACTAAGAAGGAAACAAGAGTTGTATGTGTTTATTTAGCACGATTTGGTAATTGATTGAAAGATTTTGCGCATAAAATAGGTGTAACTTAAAGGAATGTTGACTTTTAAAATAAGCGTTTTAAAATTTAAATATATGGTAATATAGGGAAACTATTTAAT
>BQNB010044966.1:1212-22019 GCA_026074375.1 Tanacetum coccineum
GTTCTCAACATGGTCTAAAATGAAACCTCTATCTAAAATAGTCATTCTTAACGGTTTAACTCCGCAACTTCACTCAAATGTTGACACGTGTCTTTTTTTAAATAATACTAGAAGTCAAAACGATTTGATGTTTTGTCTTATTATCATTGTCATAAATACCTCCCAATTTAATATTTTATTTTCTCTTTATTTTACCCACCTACCACACACATTAATTATACCCACGTGCCCTACACATTTATTATACCCGCATACATCACATATTTATTATACTTACCTACCTCACACATACACCTGCTCAACTCCCCCATCACTGCTCGACTCGACTCACCATCCACTGCTCAACTACTCCATCTTTTCCAAGTTTTTCTTCAATTTTGTATGCATTTTCGATTTGTAAAAACAAACAAACAAAGAAAAGGATATTAATTTGAATTATGGTTCAAGAAAAAACTAACAGAACTCTATGTTGTAATAGAAAAAAGAAATAATTAAAATGATTAGTTTTTTCTAAGTACAAATTGAGTTTAGTCTTGTGTAAGTACAAATAAAAAACACATAAAAAATTAAAGAAGAACTTGGAAAAGAGGGAGGAGTTGAGCAAATGGTGAAGGAGTTGAGTAGTGTAGGGTGGAGTCGAGCAGTGGAGGGTGAAGTTGACCAGTGAGGGAAAGTTGAGCAGATGTATGTGGGTATAATAAATGTGTGGCGTAGGTGGAGTAGGTGGGTATAATAAATGTGTGGGGTGGGTGGAGTAGGTGGGTATAATAAATGTGTGGGGGTAGTGATGTGGTCGGTTGTAGCACAAGAAGTTTTACAACCTCCTTGGCAGTGCACCCAATCGTTGCAGTGTAGTATAAGCAAGACTCGGGGGTTAATTTATCGTTCACACGGGGAATAGTGTTGGGAAGGCTCGAACAGAATGTAACTAAGGTCTAACAGGTGAAAGAAGATTATTTTTGTATTTTTATATTTTAAGAAAGCAAGTAAAATCTCTGGTTTGAAGGAGGTTTGGTTTTAAGCTAATTAACAACTAAATTAATCTAAATCTAATCTACTATGGAAACTCGTATAGGTAAACAAATGTGTTCACTTAATCATGCAATACTCCTTAGTTTTCTCTTCCCAATCCTATTACTTTGTCACACTTATGATGTAATGTGTAGGTATTTCCTAATTCATGAACGAATTACACGAACCCACCGTCTATGTAATATTCCGTTAAGGCAATGCACAAGTAAGGTACTATGAAGACTATTACAAGGCCCCTAAGAGTACATTACACGCATTCAAACACTTAAAAGGTCATCAACTATATTAGGGAAAGGTAGTATGAAGACTGTTGTGATGGTATCCTTTCTACACAATAACGTTTCCTTAGACGTGTTCGCAAGCAATTAAGAAGCTAGTTTTCTAGAGCCTAACGCACACACTCATCAACAAGAAGCAATATTAAAAGGATTTACAAACTAAGTTTCATGCAATCATAAGCAAGCACTAATATATCTAGCCTAACATGTTATAAGAAAGCGAAGAACAACAATTAATCAAACAACAAGACATATTGAAAGATTAAAGGGATAGATGATCTTCACTTGATTAAAACATGGAGTTGAGGTGCATACAAGAGGGTTTAAGAAACCTAAAAACAACCCAAATACTGATAATATTCGTTCCTTAAAATTGACTCCCGAGTTCCACACTTAAAACCCTAAATATGAGTTTGTATATATGGTAAAGTGGGTGCGACGGCGTCTCTTGTAAGTTGCGACGTCATCCCCACGCCGAATCTTCTTAGGGTTTCTTTAAGTCGGCTACTTCAAACGCCGTCACTAGAAATCCAGAAACCGTCACGAGGTTTTGTGACGCCGTCTCCAGCCGCTGTAAGGCTTTTCTTCATCGAATTTGGTGTAGAGTTTTAATCTCGTCCGTTTCTTCCCAAAATGATCCCAAGTCACGTGTATTTCCTCCAAATGTCATCCAAGTGCTAAAAACACAAAAAGAAACGATTAAGCACGTATTTTGAGCATATTTGCATGATTTAGGGGGTTAAATAAAGTATATAAAATGACACCTCATCAAATACCCCTACACTTGGGATTTGCTTGTCCTTAAGCAAATGAGCTTTTCTACCTAGTTAATAGCAATATCGGGGGCATTTAACTTATTTTTTTAAAGATAATTTATGACACAACCAATTAGACCTCGTAATTAAAAGTACGGTTGTTATATACTAGCACCTCACATAAGTGTTTGGATTCTCTCTTTCTCTCAGGTGTATAATAAATTATAACAATATGGGAAACGGAAAATTAACACTCATTACCTGTCATAGCATATAAATTACCATAGGCTTGATAAAGGATCAAAACCTCCACTGCGTGGCGTAAGCACATAGGAATTACTATCAAAGAGGTCTTTTAAAGGGTTGTGTTGTATAGGTGAAGGGTAAAGGAAACACGGTTAGGGGATATTTGGGGAATTTACTGGTGGCAAGTCAATCATTCACAAGAATACATGTATAAGGCGTTGCTAAGCCAAGACTCGACCACACTAGGACAAAGATATACAAAACTCTACATCAAACTATTTCTTTTCTTTTCTTGACACTATCTGGACATAAACATAAACATAAGCAAAATGGAAGGTCGTACATTTTTTTCTTCTTTTTCTGATTTTTTTTTTGATTTTCTTTTTCTTTTTCTATTTTTTTTTACACTTTTGCATCTGCATTTGCGAAACATAAATAATACAGTGACTTGGATTATAACTGCAACAACCCTAAAATTGAGTTATTAATACTCATAAACATAAACTAACTAATGACCCGAATTAAAAGGATCAAAATAACATGGAGTATATTAAGCACGTTTGGGGTAATAATTTGACTTTCTTCCCTATTTCTCCATAAAATATAAACTACCATGAATCCCAATCGTCCCAAAACTATATACACTAATAATAGACTCAACTTAGCAACCATGTACTCAAGCAAATAATTAACTTGGGTTTACAAATGTGATAACAATAATGTACTACTAAACGAGTACGTATAAGGCACGCTAAGGCGATTTGGGTTTAACATTTTGGTGGGGTGTAAACAATGTTCTTCATTAATAATCTGGAATCCACCATAAAATTACGAGAACCGCGAAAAGGATAGGCTCGGAGGGGTGTAATAGAGATATCTCGCACTAAAAATGAGTGCGTAGCAAGGGTGTGGGGGTAGTTATATGATCGGGAGACCATCATAACTATACAAAATACAGGCTAAAAATATGGGTTAATCCTAGTGCCTCTTATCATTTAGCAAATCCTAATCATACGAGTGCGATCTCACTAGAAGTCTCGGGATGAATCACTAAAGCAAGTTCTAGAATTTAATATACTACCGGTACACTCATATAATTCTAACCGATACCAATGCTCTAGAAAAAGTGACAAAACCACACATGCATGATCAAATCCATGAACGCGAGATATATGATTGCTCATTCCTTAACTCGAGCAAGTTAAAGGTTAAAATCATCTTAAGCACCAAAGATGGATGCTTGTATTCCTAAAGATCTAGGGGAGAACCTAACATTTTTTAGGTGGATTTTTTTTAGAGTGGTAGGGTTTTTGTGCTAGTCATATAATTCCTATCCATGAGACGCTAATAATACTAAGTTTTCATCGGTATGTGCCATAAAAAAATTTAAATTTGTTTCATAAATTATGTACTCCCTCGTTTGAGTAATATTTACTCATCTTTTTAATGCACAGCAACTTCTAATTTCTACCCCTCCCCCCCCCCGCCTAATGAAGGAAAATAGTTCTAGGCTTTATTTAACTTCCCTACACCTATTTTTGAACATTGTCTCCCAATGTTCTACAAGTAACCAAAAACGAATAAAATGGAAAAAGATAAACTGTAAAAGAAACTTAGTACTTCCTAGTTTTGGCTTAATAAGGGAAAAGAAATAACATTATCCCCGACTAAATTGTCAATCCAAGAATCGTCCACATGAAAACTCCTCAAGAAGGCTTATATCTCATCAAACTGCAAATCAAAGACCATAGAAACAATCGTATAACCTGCGTAAAATTCGAAGGGCATAATAATACTACACGTTAATAATTAGGGTTTAAACACTACGAAAACAGTAAAGATAGGATGAATAATTAACTAATTTTAATTGTAGTTTTCTGATCTTAAGTTAGCGAAATTAAAATTTTTGGAAATTACACAAAATTAACTTTTCAAAAATTCAAGAAAATTCGAATTTTACATGAGCTGGAGTGGTGACGCCATCTGGAAAAATTCCAGACGCCATCTCCAGACTCTGTAAAAAAATGCTCTTCGTTTTTTTGGAAAAAATTATGCACAAGTATCCTATTAATTATTTCCTGTAAAAATTAATGCATAAACCACAAGAATAATTATCACAATCATATGACTCAAAATAAACACCTAAGACACACAAGACACGACGCGAATTAATCTAAATTGTTCATTTTACATGTTTGAAATGGTTCTTACAAACCGGATATTTTCCTTTACAACTTATTTGATTTAAAATACCTTATGATTTGCAAATTAAGACTGAGTTGTAAAACAAAGCAATAGCATGATTACACATAAATTCAAAAATCTTAAAGTATACATAGAACAAGATAAAGATAAAAAGTCTAGTACATCGTCTCACAAATGCATGGGTGAGAATAATATAACATTTGGTTGCCTCCAATAAGCGCTATGTGCTTTTGTTTGAGTTCCTACGATCGGTCTGATCTACTACCTTATTGTAAGTCATATGGAGGGTTCCCCTTACACTTTAATTTTATCAAGTTGTGGAGTGATGTTTAGCAGGTAAACACCTTGTGAGAGACCAGTAAGCATTATGGTGAAAAGAGTGGGTTGTTGAATTATTTGCTCTAAATGTGTGTTTCTTTAATCAAAAGCGATCAATTCCACGAAAGATCTCATGCTTAACCTACAAGCATACAATGCGCAAAGAGATAGCTCAAACAATCCCACCTCTCTAATATGGTTTATATTTCAACCCTCTAACGATTGTGTATTTCGCATATTATCTACTCATGTAATAGATGACCTAAAAAACATTATTGGATTCTAAACTAGGTGTACTATGGATCTACTAATCTAAGAATTTTTGAATTCAGAAGATGATAAATGAGATTGATTCTATAGGAGTAAACGACATAGTTTGCCGCGTGGAACAAGAGCTTAGAAAGGCTAAGATTTAAAGAAACACACCGATTTAGAGCACTATCAGAGTTCTCAACATATAAACACCTTTTCAACTATATGGCTCTGTCTTATTAACAATGGTGTGCTTCCTGCATAATCAATACAACCCACACTTGACATAAGTTGTAGCGGGAACGGTCCTGAGCTCGACTGTTTAAATAATGATGGTAGAGTCAGACTCGTGACTCAAACAAAACAAATGCGGCTATATTGGGATAGCAATCCATATTGTTGTTATGTTTCCCGCATTTTATGGAGTGATTATGTATGTTTTTTCTTTATTTGTTTGCATTTTTATATGTTTTGAATTTTATGTGTAAGTCATGCTTTTTTGCTTTGGTTGATTGTAACCCTCGTCTTAATTGCAAATGCAAAGTATTTACAATCGAATAAAGTGGGTTTGTAAAGGAAAATATCTCCCCGGTGGTTTGTATAAGAACCATTTCAAACATGTAAAATGAACAATTTAGATTAATTCGCTGTCGTGTCTTGTGTGTCTTAGGTGTTTATTTTGAGTCATATCGATTTTGTGTTAAATTCATCCTTGTCGGTTTATGCAATTAATTTGTACAGGAATAATTAATTAGGATACTTGTGCATCCCCCTTAATTTTTTCCAAAAAAATCTGTATAAGAAGAGACTAATTGTTTACAGAGTTCTGCGTGATGGTTCTGTACTGGAATTTTTCCATGATGTGTCGTCACCACTCGCAGTCAGGTGAAAATTTGAATTTTCTTAATTTTTTTGAATAGTTATTTTTGTGTATGGTCTAAAAATCTGTAGAATTGTGTCCTACATCCTGTGGCCCAGAATTACGACAATTGAAATTAGTGTTTTCTTCCTCCCACCCCCGCCCCACCCCTCTCCCCCCCCTCCTTCCCCCACCACCTCCCATATATTGATAGGTTTCGTAGTGTGTGGTAAAACCCTTATGTATTACGTTGTATATTTTACTCCCCGTTGTTTGTTTACTCGGCAGGTACAGGTTAGTTGGTTCTTGTCTTTGATTTTGCCTGGTTTGATGAGTAGCAAGCCATAGACGTATGTAGGATACTTAGGAGTTTCTATGTGGAAGATTCTTGTTGACATATTGAGTCGGTGATATATTGATTTCTTTCTATTATTATAGGCCAAACTAGCGAGTGTACCTTAGTGCTCGTGTTACTTTTCGTTTTTCCACTGTTAGTAGGTTTTGTGGGTACAGTGTAGATCGAATTGGGACAATGTTTAACACAAAATATAGTGTGGGAAAAAATATAAGCTTCATCTAGAAAACGATTTCATTCATTTGCACTTGGCTTTGTCCTTAAACGTATGATTTAAGTTCTACTCAATGGAGATCGGTTGCTGCGTATATGTGGAGCCAACATTATAGTGTATAATAAGTTTTTTTTGCGCATATAACGATTTGAAAAATAATTTAGTATTGGAAGCGTCTCATGGAATTAGGGTTGTAGTTGCAACTTTCACAAAATAAAACGTTAACACTGCTAATATAAATCCTACTCGAAATATATGCGGGAGGGTTCTCCACGTCACCTTGTATTTCTGTAGGAATGACATAAGCATCACATCGTGTGGTGGTCTGCTTTAGATGTGTTTAACCATTTAAAATTGCCTCGAGGGAAGGTAATGTGCAAGCATTAGATCTCGCGTGGTCAGTGGTTGTGGCATGCATGTTGTGGTGTTGGTCACTGTTTTCTGAGTGCTGTGGTATCGCGGTATAGTAACGATAGGGAGGGTTTTATTGATACGACTGGGTGAGTTGATATGTATGTCCTAGATAACTTGGCTGTATGTGATTCATACACGAGGATCTGTCTGGTGGAGAGCACTATATATAGTTGGATTGTGGTTGTGGCCCCTATATGTTTAAGCAGGTCACTTAGAGTGAAACAAGATGTTGTCGCCTTGAGTATTTCTGGTATTGTGATGTGGTCTCCGTGCAGAGAACGTCACCACCTTACACCTCGTGCTACGACAGCATGTTTAAGCTCGCGCGGTGAAGTCTGGGAGATGGATGCTCTTATTACTACCCCCTCGTGAGCCTATCTTCTTTCGCTGGTATTCTCGTATTTTATGTGATGGAATACAGTATTATTAATGATGAATCTTTGTTTCACCCCACCAAAACAATGGTTAAACCCTCGAAGTCTGCACTTAGACGTGCCTTATACATACGCCGTTTAGTCAGTACATTCATTGTTATCCACATTGCTAAACCCCAAGTTAATTCATTTGCATGAGTCCATGGTTGCTATAGTTGATGTTCTATTGATTAGTGTATATAGTTTTGGGTTTACGATGGGTATTCATGTTAAAGAGATATATATGTATATGGAGAAATAGGGAGAAAGTCATATTATTACCTCCCTAAAAGTGCTTAATACTACATCCATGTGTTATTTGATCACTTTATAATTCGGGGTCATTAGGTTAGTTTATGTTTATGTCAGTATCTAATAACCTCACTAGTTTAGGGTTTTCTGGTTGCAGTTATTAAACCCACAAGTCTGTGATTATTTTGTGTTTTTCAGCCAAATGCATGAGCATAGTTGTACAAAAAAAATAGAAAAAGTAAAATGAAATGCAAAAAAAATCGAAAAGAACTAAAGAAAATAAAAAAAAAAAAAAAAAAATAAATTGTTACGACACTTTCAATTTTGTTGATGTGTTATATGTTATGTCCACGATAGTGTCAAGAAAAGAAAGTAAATTGGTTTGATGTAGAGTTTTGTATATCTCTTGTCCTAGTGTGGTCTGGAGTCTTGTGCTTAGCAACGCTTTTATACAATGTATGTCTTGTGAAATGATTGACTAGGCAGCTCCAGTAAATTCTCCAACAAAGGATCTCGTTCTAACAGTGTTCACTTTAGCTCCTTCACCTATTACAACACGAACCCTGTTAAAAGACTCTTGTAGATAGTAATTCCTAATGTGCGTTATACGCCACGGATTGTGGAATTGGTTTTGATCCTTTTATCAAGCTGACATGTAATAGCATTGTGATTAATTTTCGTTCTCCATATTGTTATAATTTTATGATACACTGCAGGAGAAAAGAGAGAATCCAAAGCACTTAAGTGTGAAGGTGCTAGTATATAACTAACCATACTTGTTAATTACGATTTACGGTCTCTATTATTTGTTTGTGTAATAAATTATCTTAAAAAAATTAGTTAAATGCCCAGCGAATATTGCTGTTATTAACTATGAGTAGAAAAGCTCTATTATGGCTTTAAGACAAGCAAATCCCATGATGTTCAGGGGTATTGATGATTTGGTGCTCATTTTACTATACTTTTTATTAACCCCTAAATCATTGCAAATATGCTCAAAAACTTCAGTTGCTTATTGTTTAATATTTTGTGTTTTTAGCACTTGATGACATTTTTGGGAGGAAATACGTGGACTTGTTCATTTGGGAATTAAACGGACTGAGATTAAAACTCTCACCAATTCTGCATGAAGAAATGCCTTAACAGCTGGATGGAGTAACTTGCGATCATCAAAAACCTCAGTGAAGGT
The DNA here is from genome assembly GCA_026074375.1 of Tanacetum coccineum. Taxonomy (NCBI): domain Eukaryota; kingdom Viridiplantae; phylum Streptophyta; class Magnoliopsida; order Asterales; family Asteraceae; genus Tanacetum; species Tanacetum coccineum. The sequence continues at coordinate 9,995 of BQNB010044966.1, forward strand.
TTCTGGATTTCTAGTTGACGGCCGTTTGATTTGTAGCCGCTTCTAGATGAACCCATAAGAGTTTCGAGCGTTACGGCGCGATGACGTCGCAATGGACTTACAGTAGTCGCGGTACGCACGCCCATTTTAAACTTTATATACCACGTTCCTATTTAGGGTTTTAGAGATGTGGTTTGCTGGAACTCGGGTGTCAATTTTAAGGGACCGAATATTTATCAGTTATTTGGGTTGTTTTAGGTTTCTGAATACCTCTTGTATGCACCTCACCTCATTGTTTTAATCAAGTGAAGATCATTCTATACCTTTATTCTTTCAATATTGTCTTGTTGTTTGATTAAGTGTGTTCTTCGTCCTTTCTTATAAAAATGTTAAGGCTAGAATATATTAGTGCTTGGCTTGTTTGATTGTCATGAAACTGTAGTATGTAAATCCTTTTAATATTGCTTTCTTGTTGATGAGTGTTGTTGCGTTAGGCCTCTAGGATAAACTCGACCTTCTTATATGGCTTGCGAACATAGTTAGAGGAACTGTTATTGGGTAGAAAGGATTTACCATCACACAGTCTTACATAATAACTCTTTCCCCTAATATAGTTGATGGATCACCTTTTAAGGTTGAATGAGTGTAATGTACTCTTTAGGGCCTTGTGTACATAGTTCTTCATAGTACCGTACTTACTTGTGCATTGCCTTAACGGAATATTACATAGACGGTGGGTTCGTGTAATTCGTTCATGAATTAGGAAATACCTACACATTACATCATAAGTGTGACAAAGCAATAGGATTGGGAAGAGAAAACTAAGGAGTATTGCATGATTAAGTGAACACATTTGTTTACCTATACGAGTTTCCATAGTAGATTAGATTTAGATTAATTTAGTTGTTAATTAGCTTAAAACCAAACCTCCTTCAAACCAGAGATTTTACTTGCTTTCTTAAAATATAAAAATACAAAAATAATCTTCTTTCACCTGTTAGACCTTAGTTACATTCTGTTCGAGCCTTCCCAACACTATTCCCCGTGTGAACGATAAATTAACCCCCGAGTCTTGCTTATACTACACTGCAACGATTGGGTGCACTGCCAAGGAGGTTGTAAAACTTCTTGTGCTACAACCGACCACATCACTACCCCCACACATTTATTATACCCACCTACTCCACCCACCCCACACATTTATTATACCCACCTACTCCACCTACGCCACACATTTATTATACCCACATACATCTGCTCAACTTTCCCTCACTGGTCAACTTCACCCTCCACTGCTCGACTCCACCCTACACTACTCAACTCCTTCACCATTTGCTCAACTCCTCCCTCTTTTCCAAGTTCTTCTTTAATTTTTTATGTGTTTTTTATTTGTACTTACACAAGACTAAACTCAATTTGTACTTAGAAAAAACTAATCATTTTAATTATTTCTTTTTTCTATTACAACATAGAGTTCTGTTAGTTTTTTCTTGAACCATAATTCAAATTAATATTCATTTCTTTCTTTCTTTGTTTTTACAAATCGAAAATGCATACAAAATTGAAGAAAAACTTGGAAAAGATGGAGTAGTTGAGCAGTGGATGGTGAGTCGAGTGGAGGAGTTGAGTAGTGGAGGGTGGAGTCGAGCAGTGATGGGGGAGTTGAGCAGGTGTATGTGTGAGGTAGGTAAGTATAATAAATATGTGATGTATGCGGGTATAATAAATGTGTAGGGCACGTGGGTATAATTAATGTGTGTGGTAGGTGGGTAAAATAAAGAGAAAATAAAATATTAAATTGGGAGGTATTTATGACAATGATAATAAGACAAAACATCAAATCGTTTTGACTTCTAGTATTATTTAAAAAAAGACACGTGTCAACATTTGAGTGAAGTTGCGGAGTTAAACCGTTAAGAATGACTATTTTAGATAGAGGTTTCATTTTAGACCATGTTGAGAACTGTGTTCTAGATACTGTACTATTTATGTAGTTTTCTCTTCATCAAATATAACCACATGTTAATTGGCATATAAAATTCAACCAATTGTAACCATATCTTGTTACTTGTTTATCAATCCTTCCACATATGACAAATGAGTTTTGGTGTAACTGCTTTCACTTTCGCCGCCGTAGCTAACCATCCCTCAATAGTCGCACCGCCTACCTCCGTCGTTGTCGTCGCATCACCAACCAACCCCCGCCACTAACGCCGCAACAGTATTTTCAAAACTGCGGATGAACAAACTTGTGTGTAACATACATATTAACAACTTGTGTTACTCTAATATTAAAAATCTAGCTAGTTGTTCCCGCTGACAGAGGAGATAGAATTATTTAGTGAGTAGGCTCACAAATTTGTTTATATGAATGTTTGAAAGAAAGATAGATGAAGATATGTACATATGTTGAGATGGGGAAAAGTATTAGGGTTATGATTTGGAGGAATTCGAGAGAAAATGAGTGATACCTGAGTAGGGATGGCAAAAAAATCCGTCCTCGATAGGGACCCGATCCTCAAACTCGATTTGACTAGGGAATCCCCGAGTTGACCGAGGATGGGGAATCGCAAAATCATGAATCCGGGGATGAGGGCGGGGATGGGGATGACATAAATTCTCGAACCCGAACCCGATTCTTTTAATGTATAAGTACATAAAATTTATATGTATATCCATGTTAGATTTTTAATTTGTATATGTATATGTTTATAAGCATTGACAAATATATTTATATGCATATATGATATTTACGCATTCAAATATCTTTAAAAGTATAAAGTATAAGCACTAACTATTTATTACCAACCAACCTTTTATACGAATGCACAAATACAATGCTAATTATTTTTATTTTATATTTGATGTATCATTAGTTACGATGCTTTTTATTTAAATTGACATTATAAGTAATCTGACCATGTACGATGCAAGTTTTTTGAGACGTTTCACGCGTCAAATTCTTTATATATTCGACGCGTTCATGTGATTTTTATGTTTAATTTACAAGGGTGGAAAATCTTCGATTCTCCGCGGGGATCCCCGATCCCCGTTGGGGATGGGGATGGGGATATAAAGCAATTCCATGATGGGAACGGGGCGAGGATGGGGATGGGGAGTAGGAAATGGGGATGAGGATGGTAAATATGATCCCCGACATTCTTCGCCCCGTTGCCATCCCTATACGTGAGTATGAATAAAATTTTAGGTATGGTATATTGATTATGGATATTGATGGGTCGGGTCAGGTAAAAAAACTATATGGACCGTAGGCGTAGATTAAAAAATAAACATTAATCTATATGAAAAGTTCCGGGTCATAATTATTAGATTATCACGTAATAACATGTTTTAATGACTATATCGGTTATAAAAAAGTTCATTTACTGCAAATTTAAAAAAGTAGGTTCTATTTAATTGACTTAATCCTAATTTATTCAAGGGCAAATGACACAAAAAGGTATCAAACTTAACGATTATTTCCAATCAAGGTATCGCACTTATTTTCTTGCATAAAAAAGCATTCAATTATTTTTTTTTGACCAATTTGGATATTTTCGTTAAATATTTAATGATCATCCATTAAGTTTTACATTTCAAGTCCGCTGCCACTACAACCACCCCCAATCATCGTCATCACTATCAAGCCTCCCACAACCATCACTCCGAAGCATTGTCTCCACTACCAACCCCACCCACCACCGCCGTAAATCACCAACCCTACCCACCATCACCACAAACCACCAATCTCAACTACCACCACTACCGCCAATCACCAATATAGAATACATATTGTATTCCGTAATAACATATAACTAAGTATGTTATGTGAGATCAGTTGATTTTATAAAACATGGAGATGATCATAAAGCATCAAGATTTATTAATTGTTGGAGATGGAACCAACCAAAACTGTTAGAATCTAGCATCAGTTTCCGATGTTGGTTTCAACATTCACTTATGCATGCAAAAATAAACCTTCAGTACCAATAGAGGCAATGCAAAAATAAACCTCCAACATTCATTTGATTTCCTACCATCTCAAGCTTGCATTCAGGTTATCTTCTAAACACATGCAGCAAAAGTCTCATGTTGTGTATTTATTTTTGGCACCTCTATCAAGTTTCTTAGCATCCTCCTGAAATATATGATGCTAAATGTGAGTAGAAATCGACTCACTTGAGATGACTTACATAAATCAATGCTCGAAAACCGACACATTTTCATGGAACATGAATTCAATGGGGTCATTTTAAACTTAACGGATTATCGTTAAATACTTAACGAAAATACCCAAATTAAAAGTGTGATACATTGATTGAAAATGACCCTTAAGTTTGATACATTTTTGTGTCATTTCCCCTTCTAATAAACTTTAGTTAAAATTAAAAGATTTAAAATGTTTTATCCGGGTTATTTGCACACTGAAATTCTTCACGGAAACTCTGCATATTCGCAGTTGTAAAAAGTATGTCCGCAATTTGGCCAAACAACATGAACGACTTTGCAGTTTACTCTATTTTTCCGGGTACTTAAATCAACACGATGAGATATAATCTAGTGATCTTAGTGGCCATTGGCGGGTAATCACTATTTGTCTTCTATTTCTGAGTGGGTTGTAAGTTCGTCAAGGAAGCATGTAATACACTATTGTTATAACGTTTGAAGGTGGAGGATCTAATAATTAAGTGTTCATGTGATTTACATGCAGTTAATAAAATATTTAGAGAGTTAGTAAAAATTAACATTTGGAGGACGAGAAGAGAAGCATAATGAGAGTGAAATTGTACTCTATCTATCTATCTTAAAATACAGCAACCTGTTTGTACCCTATTTTAAAGTGTACAAGGACGATGTCAAAACAGTAGGATGAATCGATGAACCATTGTCACGCTAGGTTGGAGTTACTTGAAAAACCATGAGTCCAGTAAACAAACAAAAAATGTTTAAGTAATAGATAAAAAAAATTAGTGGAATGAAGATGAATTGTTGATAGAAGTTTAACAAAAAGTGCCTTCAAAGATATACTTGTAAAAGTAAAGATATCGCAAACTATGATAAAACAAGTAATTATATACTTTTATCCAAGGCTGTCAAGATCGCAAGTAAACTCATAATATCGTACTCGTACGATTTTACGTGCTCAATAGCTAAAATCACGTAGGATTGTTATAGGATCGCATGTGAGGTAGGGATCGTAAGTAAGATCCTGGGATCGAACGTAAGATCATAGGATCGGCTCTCGATATGATCTTATCAATTTGATGATTTATCTTATTATTTTATGTCAAAACCTTATATAAGACTTGTATTTTTTCTTCTTTGCTATTATATTACGATATACTAATATATTTAGGTTCTAAAGTCTTTTACAAGATGTATATATTTTTCTAGCATACAAAGCCGTGAATCAGGTTTCTAAAAGGCGCCCCATGGCGACGCTAAGGCGTGAAGCGTGACCTCCACGTTACGAAACAGAACAAGGCGTCGGCTCTAGGCGTGGCGTGAGCTGAGGCGTGAAAAGGCACGATAAGGCGTGAGACGTGGCGAGTTTTTTGGATTCAACTCCGATAATTTTTTTTTATAAAATGAAGAATATTACAAGTAAGGATAGTTTCCTAACTTTAATTATTATGTACAACGCTTTTTGTAAACTCGATATATACGAAATATAATAAAAATATATAAATATTTTTATATTTTGTGCCGCTTTAAGTCACGCCTTAAAAACGCAAAGGTTTCGCCTTAGCCGCTAAGGCGTGAGGCTTGGTCATGCCGCCACACCACGCCTCGCGCTATTTATACCGTGAAGAATACTCTAAAAAAGAATCGAAATTTTATTTGATTGTGGGAAATGAAGTTACCGAAGCATTTGAAATATATTAACTTTTTATGTTTTGGAATTTCGGCATGTTTACATCTATGTCTTTTCTTTTTTTTCTCTCACTAAATTGTTTATTTAGCTATGAAAACTAAAACAAATTAAATGTATCACTATTTTTATTATCATGATGTTAAATTTTTCTTAAGTTATCTTATAATTTGTGTTTGATATTCGGTAGATATGTATAAATGTATAACGTTATGATACGTCAACGCCTAATAGCAAGACAAGATACCATGGTGGGATTTTACGATCTCGATCCGATCTTATGCAAACACAAAAACAAAAACGATCATGAGAAGGATCACGATCTTAACAGCCTTACTTTTACCACCTCAAAAATGATTTGTGTTTAGATCTCATTTACAACGGATCATCTCCTCCTTCATAAAAGTAAATAAAATTTGTGAATGGAACAATAACTTAAATCATTGCATTTTAGTGTTGGCGTAAAAAAAATGCTATCTTTCGATCTTTGGTTCTCCGAGATTTAGAATTTGATGTGTTAAGCAATATTAACCGAAGACATCATCTATGCCGATGCCTAAGAATGAATTTTGATTGGAGCATCTATATAAAAGCCTCGCTTTAAAAGAAAAAAAGTTGTTGCGTTTTGGTCCATATAATGTTTAAAAACTTCAACCGTTTCAAGTACTAATCAAATTCGAGCTTCTAGAAAGGCAAAATCAAGTGCTAGTCGAATTTGAGCTTCTAGAAACCAAGATAAAAGCAAAATATGTGAGTTTAATAATTATATAACTTTTTTCCGAAAATAGAATAACGAGATCTACTAACTTTAAAATACCAAAAGAGGGGACATCAAACTAATTGAGTACTTTTCAATTATCAAACTTTATTTTTTATGCACAATAATCTTGATTTATACAAAATTAGAAACATTACAGTAATAAAAGAAAATTATTAAACAGTGTCATATCAGAATATTTATCTGAAATCATGTTTAACCATTAGAAAAAGTACGAACTCCATCTCATAATTATAATTCACGTTTCTTTTTTATATTGTTCACACTCTGCGGCAGCGCACGAGTTACCAACCTCGTATATATTATACAGTAGTTTGATGTATAATAAAATAATATACGTTTCACGATTAACAATGTAAAAAAAATATATATTTTCAAAACGCACCATGAACTTTAACCTGTTTACGACTTTTTTATATAACAAACTTTATTTATCAAATATAAAGCGCATATCTATCGATTCAAAAAAAAAATGTCATTGAAAAAATCGTCGATGCCTAAGAATGAATTTTGATTGGAGCATCTATATAAAAGCCTCGCTTTAAAAGAAAAAAAGTTGTTGCGTTTTGGTCCATATAATGTTTAAAAACTTCAACCGTTTCAAGTACTAATCAAATTCGAGCTTCTAGAAAGGCAAAATCAAGTACTAGTCGAATTTGAGCTTCTAGAAACCAAGATAAAAGCAAAATATCTGAATTTAATAAAATTATATGACTTCCCCTAAAATAGAACTAGTATAATACCCGTGCGTTGCCCGGATATAACGATTCAATAATGTTTTTTTTAAAAAGATTAAAAACTTGTTGTGAGTATATTTTATACAAAAAATACATAAAAAACATACACATCAACATAATCAAACATACACATCAACATAACCGGAAAGCAAGTATATCAAAGGGCATAATCGTTCTTATTTAATGATAAGTATTAAATCTAAAACATACCAAACCACTAAAAAAAGTTTGAAACAACACACAAATAACGTGGAGAGTGATTAAATCAAAATGCAAACAATTCATGAAAAAAAACAACTAATGATGAATTTGAAAGATTATGCACGATTAGTCAAATCTTCATATTGGATCTTCTTTCATATCATCTTTCTTCACAGAAGTTTACTACTTTAATCTATAATGGATGAAGAATAAAGTATTTTATTCATACCTTCATATTGGTTGAGGGAAAAGGTCTTGTTTGTTAAGATCATAAGAATTGCGAATGAATGAAATGAATGTGAGAATGTGATGTTTTTTTTTTCAATCCAAAAATTTGAAGCTCTTAAAACTATTTTATGAGAATTAACTCAAAGTTGTATGTAGTAACGAAAGGTTCAACATTTTTTACCGGATGCTCGAGTTCAAACCCTACATACCACAAGAGCAATTTTGGGGCGATCTTCGAATACATGTTGCAAATGATTTTGCAAGGCCAGATTATGTAAAATAAATCATGTGAAATATCTCAACTTCTCATAGTTTGCAGAAACGGTCGGACAATACCTAAGAGGATAAGACGTACGTATTGTCGAACCAACCTTTTTGTCGATATATTTTGAGATCTAATTTGATAATAAATATCAACTTCTGTTTAACAGCATCAATCTTTATACAATTCAAAAGAAAAAGTATTTCTAGTAAAAAAAACAGTTCAACATCTGTTTTTAATCCTCATCAAAGTTGTTCAAAGCTATGAATATTTATAATATTGCATAAAACCCGAAATTTAAATAGCTAGAGCCAGATAATGGACATTACACTAGCAAAACATTATATTTTCGGAGCCTATCTCAAAATGCGAGTTCAAAACAATCTAACAAATATATATCCAGTCACGAAAATCTAAAATGGTTCCTCCGGTTCATCATCATCAGGTAATATTACATTTAGCAGAGAATACTTAACTCTAAGCGATATTTTACCCTTGTCGACTACAAGTCTCGCCCCTAAGACAACCCAATACCCAGGTGTCTCTTGTGGGCCCCTTGTCATCTCTGTGGTGTCCACAAACTTCAGCAGCTTGGCTGCTTGAGTCGGAGCAGGTGGGCCACCTGGGTATATAGCCGAGTTTATGTTGACCTTAGCTGGCTGAGGTAGCGGTTTTAGAGCTGCTGTGAAATGATGGATTATTATGGTCGATATGAGTCCTGATTTCCGGGCTAAACCCGAAGATTATCCATTCCACTTGGGATTTTTTATTGCTGCAGCACCAAGTAGGGGCGGATCTACAGCCAACACAGGGTATGCACGTGCATACCTTGTGATTCTCAGTCGTAGTGTAAAAAAATTTGAGTTTGGAAATTTTGTTAAGCAGTTTACAAAGGGTGCATACCCAGCGAAAATTTGAGTTTGCCACCAAGTACTGTTGAGAACTTAGGCCTTTAAAAAGAACACTTTTTTAACCCGTAATCACCGACATGTAAATAGGCACCGGTTACGATCGATAATTCGTCTTCAGATTCGACTGGAGCGGTGCATACATGATAAAAGTGTTTCCACTGGACTTTCTCGTAGTATCTTCATTGATGTTTACATTTATAGGGTCTTGTAATTTAAAAGACTTTTGGGAGAGAGGAAAGGTGTTGATGATGGATTGCTAAGCGGTTGCTTCTTTTACTATCTAGATAAAGCCGCAGACCCGTTACAGGTCTCGTACCCACATCAACCGGACTGGTGTTGACATAGAGCTTGGGCCCGAAAAAGCTGAACTCTAATGAGGGTGTACTTAGCTGCTTGCTTTGCGGACCAAAAGGCAAATCGCTGAACACCGGGGCCCATTGTCTCGGTAGCTAGAATTCCAAGAACTGATGGAGCTCTTCCACTGGTGGTTTATAGCGTAATACAGTATATTTATAAGGGTCGTGCATGGTAACATTTGAGGCGCCAAAAGGTTGGTTTCAAAAGTTGAATATGAAGAGATAAGATCAGGCTTTGTTTGACTATTATCTAGTATACACAGAGAAAGTGATAAGCATTGTTAAGAAATTTCCACTTTTTCCTCTAGTTAGTGAATATAGATAATTATTGAATTTGAGTGGTCATGATTTGATGTTATTTGATCCAACGGAGCAAATGAGCCTTTGTAGTGAATGCACCGTCGGCAATAGATATATAATAATAGACTTTAAAATATCAAAAGAGGGGACATCAAACTAATTGAGTGAGTACTTTTGCAAAAAATCCAATACTTTCTATCATACTCACAGGCTCGTAACCGTGGATTTTATGAGCATAATGACAACACGTAACCTGGACTTCTCTTGAACTGAATTTGTTGGAACGTTCTCCTGATTCTTAAGTAACGAGTAAATTTGTTCAAATATCGGCCTTGCATGCGTTGCGATGATCCTATCTGAGGGTTTGATGGCCACCACCACATCCATCATCCATGAAAGCTTTCGGGTTGTATCATTCCCAATATCACACGCCAACTGTTGCAGCAATGACAGTAGTACGGCTTGTGTCAAAAAAGGACCCAGAGATTTGTGCCAACAAAAGACCGTCTGCCGCAACAAGACCATCAGCAGCAAATGACTCAAGCCATAAATTTTCAGTGTGCCCATCCTAGTTGTAACCATATTGTTACGAACTTGAAAAACTTCATTCGTCACTCCCGTGATCATATCAAGGTTCGTTGTTTAACAAATCTCTGGGTCCTTTTTTTTTCAATTAATGTATACATGATGTTTATATAATTTATGTCTTTCCTTTTACTTTTTCTTCTTTTCTTTTCTCAACATTTTTTTTCTTTTCCTTTAAAAAATAATGCAATCTTATTGTTATTGTTATTGATAGGATGAAGAACAAGCTCAACGTGATCTTGTAAAGCGACATAAAGAGAGGTCCAGAGACCAAGCCGCTGCATTGGCTTACGATTTTAAAAACCCGAGGTTGGCAGCACTTAAAGCCCGGTACAAGAAAAAGCTGGAGAAACCATCAACTGACACACCACCACCTGCGGTCGTAAACAAGGGCCAAGTATCTTCAGGACAGCAAAGAAGGCGTAAGCAAAAGCAAGACGTAAAGAAAGCCAAAAGGAAAGCCACCACTGTATCTAGCCCTAAGTTGTCTGATAAAATATATGATGATCAAACAATTGTAGAGAATCCTAATTTGTCTCGTGCACCCTCATTGGATCGTCAAGAAAACAAAGCTGCAAATGAGGAGGTTAAAATTGTGGGCGAAATTGTAGAAAGTAAGGTGGTGGATCAAACTTCAGATGCTCAGGGTGACATGGTGACTGATCTATCGACGCCGGTTGAGATGGCTGTGACTGGAATACTTCAATCTGGGGGTTCTTCATTGAATGTATCATTCTTGTGATGAGATAGGAGTGAGTTCGAGTATCTCCTCAACGGAAGCCATACATTTACAAATTCAGTCCATGCAAGAAACTCTTGCTCAGGTAAAATACGCGGAACAACGTTTTTTCTCTTATATTTTGTCCTGAAGTTGGCTTGCACCCTTTTTCTATAGGTTTGAAAATGTCAAGTTATAGGTTAAACTAGTCAGGATGGGTTAAAACGGTTAGATTAAGTTAACCTATCAGAGCTTTGTTGCCCTTTTTCTTTAACTTTATAAACCATTATTTTATATGGTAGTAAAAGCTTTTCTAGTATAATTTAGAAGAGAACAAGTTATAAGGTTGCGAGCACTTGATGGGCACATGTATACCGGTGACCGGCTTCTTTTTTAGCTACATCTTTAAATCGACCCGTTTTAAAATATACAACCCAATTTGGCCCTAAAAATATAATTTGTCCATTACTTCGGCGACATGTGCAAGTTTCTGGTATTTTAAGTTCTAGATAACAGAGAGGTAGCTAAAACTACCTCCAAGAGTGCATATTATTTTTTGAATGACTTGGTTAACTGTCTTTTAACACAGGGGTAGCTAAAACTACCTCCAAGAGTGCATATTATTTTTTGAATGACTTGGTTAAGTATCTTTTAACGGCAGGTTATACTCGTCCAAGAAGAAATCCAAAAGCACATTCCGTTGGTAGGAGTGGTACAGATTACCGAAGAAGGGAAGAGAATCGAGGCTGAGAAGAACATGGAGAAATTACATAAAGCTGATGCTAGTTGGGCTCGCTATGGAGAAGAGTTCGCAAAAATGGAAAAATTGAACCAAGAACGTAATTTGCAAGTTTCGACTTCAGCCTCAGTTGCACACAAGGATGCGCTTGTGGCTACAGAGAAAATGCTGAAGAAAGAAATAGCTGCACCTGTGGCAGCGGTTGGGCGCGCGGTTACGCCAATGGTTGAAAAGGCCATCTTCCAGGTTACCAATTCTTAATAACTAATGGTTATATATATTTTTAATGGTTATGAGTGCTTGTTTGTCTCTATTGCCTCCTTTTCTAGAAATATATAACCAATATGGGTGCTTGACTT
>BQNB010044966.1:24526-40579 GCA_026074375.1 Tanacetum coccineum
AATGCAATTTCGCTGAATAAAATACTGAAGAATAGTAGCTGCAAATGTTGTGTTTTTCTTATGATAGTTGCAGTTAGGGTTTGAGTTCGTGAATGATGATGGAGAGTGAGGGTGGGTTACAATTTGGGTGGGCCGAATTTTATGTGGCTTCTCTCATAAGCTTTGGTTACTTTCTTAATTGTTAAATTCAAATTTTAATGTGAAACCACAAATTTAGACACTCTAGAATTTTAGTATTTTATTTTTAAGGGGCATTAAGAGTCTTTTTTAACTCTTTTTTATTGGAATTTATAGATAGATAGATATAAATAGATTATAGATAGAAGATAGATATAGATATAGATAGATAGATTAAATATTTTGCATTGTTATTGTTTAAAGTTATTTTAATTTAAATTATCATTCATTGTACAATTGTTGTTAGAAAAACGTTTAACCTAATAACATTTGCTCGTCACAAAATATAGTCGCATGATACCCGCCGTCGCATTGCGCATGTACCTGCTAGTAGGGATGTTAATCTGGTTGACCCGGTCAGGTTCGGGTCAATTCGGGTCGGGTCAAGTCGGGTTGAGGGTAAAAATTTCATACCCGAACCCCGACCCTATTTGAACTCGGGTTCGGGTCCGAATTTGAGTAAAATGACAAAAAATTCATTTTTTTATACTCTTTTAAATAAAAAATCTATAAATTTATATTAAAAAAAAAAAAATTATTCGAGTCAATCGGGTTGACCCGAACCCGAGTTAGCTAAAATATTTCAACCCGATACACGACCCTATTTAGAACTCGGGTTAGTCAGGTTGACCCGAATAAAATGATCCGAATGAGCTTATTCGGGTTCGGTCGGGTCCTTATTTTTACACCCCTACCTGCTAGTCTAAGGGGGTGTTTGTTTCGGTTTATATGAGGGTTTACGAGCTTATTTGATTTTATAAACTGAAACAAACGAATGAAAGTGGGGTCAAACCCTAACTGTATAAAGAAACAAAAGATTACGAAATCACAAACCTTCCCCAACTATGAAACTGGTGGTGGGTTAAATTAAATTTAAGGTTAACTTTATTTATTTTTAATTAATTTATTCAGAATCGAAAACCTGGGTTAGGATTCCGAATCAAGTTTCGATTTTTCTTCAAGTTTAAGGTATGAATCAAAGTTAATTGTATTAGTATATTTATATGCTTGTTTGGTATCACTGTTATATGCTCCCATTGATTTCTTTATGTTTCTTGCTGATACAGATCCAAACATTACTAGTCTTATTCTTTTTACAAGGTTCATTATTGTTTTTGTTTGATTTGTTCAAATATTATATAAAATGTCAACTTTAATGCAAGTTTTTACCTATCAATTTGATGCTCTGTTGTCAATTTTCTAGGTAGTTTGATTTGTACATCTTTTTTTAGTAAAAAATCCAAACTTTACAAGTCTTGTATACTTTTTACCTCTTAATTTGATGTTTCTATTGTCGCTAGCGTTTTTTAAATGTATAAATTCAAACTTTACAAGTTTTATGCACTTGTTATTGAGGTTTTCACCTACTAGATTGATATTTTTGTTGTACCTTGCGCCTTTTCATTGTTGATTTAATAGAAGCTTTATACCATAAAAATATCATCGATAGATACCGAAACAGAAGCATAAGTGATTACTCGATGATCAGAACCATCACCATTCTGTTAGATGAAATAATGATATAAGATATAAATGTTCCCTTTTAATCATTTTCCAATTATCGTTCAAAACCAAGTTTTTTACCAACAAAAAAAGGTTACAGTTACGTATTTAATGACATTAAAACGGTGCCGGTAGTCCCTGATGACAAGTCTTATCTTTTCCTTTTTAGCTTAGAGAAGCTCTATTGCCTCGTTAATCTTTTGCTGCAATATCTGTCATTAATATTTTAGATTTGTTCCTAGGCTAGGTTCATGCATGATGTACGTATATGCATGAGTGATTGTGCTTTGAGTTTGTTTTATTTGTTAAATTAAACGGTCCACACATAATTACACGTGCACATAGGATAGCAGTATAGGAGGTACCCCATGACGAATTGCTCTCAAGGTAGTGATCTTTCGTCACATAGCTATTGGGACCCAATGATGGACTTACGTAGGCTGTGTCGTGGAAATATTTTCTAAAGCACCATCTCTTGCGTGGGTACCTTAAATTCTATCTGCCAAGTGCCCCGATACATATTGTTGCTTCCCCAATCACATTTTGCAAACACCTATATCAAGATAGATGCATGTGCGTATACGTTGGATGGTAACGTGTTAGTAAATAATCCGATGCATTTAATGCAGTCATCGTTTTCAGTTAATTCATGACTTAAATAACATACATACTAAAATATCAAGGGCGTCTCTCGTTGCTAAACATTATTATCTGGTTAGTGCCATTGCCACGTGATTGTATGGCATGGTCTTTCTTTAATCTTCAATGCATTTAATGAGGCATGGTTTCTGTTTATTTGACATTCTATTATACTATTCTTAATTTCATTTATTGCACACCAAGCGCAACATAAATATTAGAACAGAAGTGCGTTCCCTGTAAGAGGATAACTTGAATGTTGTTAAACGTGCGGCACATATCATTTTATCTACACGTCAACTCCATTATCTGTATTCTTTGCCTTATATCCTCTGCTTTTTATTGATAACCCTTCTTTTCAACTCAGGTATGGTTTCTATGATGAATGTTTGAGAAAGTACGGCAATGCAAACGTTTGGAAGCATTTCACTGACCTTTTTGATTACCTTCCTCTTACAGCACTTATAGAGAGCCAGGTTAGAACCATGCATATATGTCAGTTTTTGCCATACATAAGACTACTATATTTAAATGGTTTGTTGATACGTCATAGATATTTTGCTTGCACGGGGGACTATCACCATCTTCGGACACTCTAGACAACATTCGATCCTTGGACCGCATCCAGGAGGTACGTGAACAGTCTTTTGTTACTTATGTGATTTGAAACTGTATCAAAAACTTAATTTAGGACACATGTAGCCTCTGAACTGAGCAGATGTATTTTTCTATTTTTTGACTAATTTGGTAGATATCGATCATTTTGCATCTTTTGCCTTGCATGGCAAGTTCATCTGTCTTTGATCATAAATGACCACTCTTTTATTAGATATAGAGCATGGCTTAAACGGTTATAAAGACCCGCCTTTTCACTCTTTTAAGTTGACAATGGCGCCAATCCTCTTTTTATGCCATACATAATTCATGAGATATGTGATAGCAGTGACCATAGATGCAAGAGAATTGCTGAAACACATACTGTATATTCGATTCTCGCTTCCTGTAATTATTTCGTGCTGTTTGTGATGATTAACCTTTATTTTCTTCCTTACCCGCATGTCTTTTAATGTGTAACTATAAATTAAAAGTTAATTGATGGTTTTCGTAAATGGACAAATTGAAGCATTATCTTTGATGTAAATTACCGCTCATTCACATGTGCTACAAAGAGAAATGAGAAGTTACACATTTTGATTATTTCATTGGGAATAGGGATATATGATGATATGTTCCCATTATAAGTAACACTGTTATGAGGCCATCTCTTATTTTGGGAATCTCTATACCCATGCACTATTTTGCAAAACGAGGTTTGAGTGTCTTGTTATATGAGTTATTTATTTCCCAATTGTGTTTCTTGATTTGAACATCTTTTGCCGACTGTTGTAACAAAAAAATAAAGTAATTTAAACAGTTTTCTCTAATAAAAATAATATTATGTTTGTGCTCATTAACTGTGAATATGTACTAGTTGTCGATATTTAATTTCAAAGTAAGGCTTGTGGGCAAACCTGTATCTCTAACCTGTGGCCAAATATTTTTTTCATGATTTTAGAGCGGTAACACAAATATTTATTCCATTAGTATTTGGAGAGATATTGGTATGCATCTGGTGTTCTTCCTAATTTTTTTAGCAGTGATTATGATTTATTTGGTGATCCTTTGCAGATATAGCAAAATGGGCAGGTTGGGTAATGGGTAGAAAGGAGCAAATTTTAGAGCTATGTTAGTATGTTACAATCATCAAGAAGACATTTAACAACCATAACAACCATTCATTCTCAAAGTTTGCGATTCCCTATCTCTAAAACAGTGTTGTAAATATCGGCCTTGGCGGCCGATATATCACTGATATATCGCTTATCGGTGGTCAACCGATACGTTTTTTCACTTATCGGTAAAAAATCGGTTTTGGTCAAAATCGGTCAAAATCGGCCGATTTTTTGTGTTTTTTTTTTGGTATTCTGATTTTCTTGATCGTGATTTAATAAAAGTATACAAAACTGAATTAAAACCACACATAATGTATATTTTACAACATATACATAAGATATATAGTTAAAAATAATAAGAATATTAAAAAACTTATTAAATATATATATATTTTGCAGAATTCCTTTATAATTTAGGGTCTCCGCCGAGAAACCGATATATCGCCGCCAAGACCGATATATCGCTTAAAGGGGGTCGACCGCCGAGGTACCGCCGAGCGATATTTACAACACTGCTCTAAAATACTAGATATTATATTACAAACCATAAATCATAAGTTTATCATAAACTCATGAACTATTGCTTTAACATGCTCTGGACAACTAGGACAATCACTAACATCCCTAAAACGTCCAACTAAATGTTTCTTTAGACGAAATGCTCCACCTTTAACTGCTCTCGAGCAAAAGTTACATTCAGAATTGTTTCTATTCTTAGGACCCTGGACTGAATATCTCCTGGCCGGATCCTTAGGGTCGCATGCAGAGGCGGAGGGAGGGGGGTGGCTAGAGGGTGCTACGCCCCCTCAATGAACCCAATTATGCTATTGTTTAGTAAGGCCAAAGCCCATAATATATATAATTTGCGTTAGTGGCCTCCCTTAATTGACATTCAGTTAAA
The DNA here is from genome assembly GCA_026074375.1 of Tanacetum coccineum. Lineage (NCBI taxonomy): Eukaryota > Viridiplantae > Streptophyta > Magnoliopsida > Asterales > Asteraceae > Tanacetum > Tanacetum coccineum. The sequence continues at coordinate 29,459 of BQNB010044966.1, forward strand.
ATATTTACATGTCTACTTCAAAACCATATCCCCTAAATTAACAGGTTCTGTCATTTAATTGGTCTATTAATAGGTTATAGGTAACATATTTATTCAGTTAAGTGCTTTCAATGTATTCCATGTAACTAAATGTTGGCTTTTATGTTTGTTGCTTATTCTGTAATTAAATGTTGACTTAGTTGGTTTGAATTTCATGTTATGTGATTAGAAGCATCAATATGACAAATGATCAACACTTCCTTTATTATTTGCGACATAATAGTTCAAACACTAACAAGGATACCAGTTCATTGAAGTTTGCAAAGCCATGATATAACTAGTGCGTAATATTAATATAGCAATCAAACATCCATTTATGATCTACCGTAGCAACTAAATTAAGAAGTTCACAGCCCTATTAATATGTTCTCTTGAGATTGTTGGATTAATCAACCTGAGCTTTGTTTTAATTCATACGGAGTATATAGTTCACCAAATCTATTATGCTTCAGGTCCTTTGTTTTAGTTTTTTCCATGAGTTGCTCTGTCTTAAAGCCCTTTTCTTGGACTTTATCTATTTTTTGTGCCTTATGGCTTTATAACGACGTCACATTTTGCACAAAAAGAAGATACCTAATTAATAGTCAAATTGAGTTCTTCATTTTAAGATTTTATGTGCTCGTGTAACATAAAATAGTTACCACAATCAATTATAAGGATATCGTTGTTCGTTCTTAGATTACATACATTTACCGTAAACAAATTGCGGCCCCCTTTAACTCAAAATCCTAGCTCTGCCCCTGGTCGCATGGGTTGGTCACGTCCATTCTAATGTGAAATTTCAGAAATTAAACTAATTACAAATGAGCAAATCAACAAACTAGCAAAAGGCTCAAATTTTGTAGGAAACCACTAGCAAAAGAAGTATTTTTAAATAAAATTGAGCCATAAATTGCTCTTAAAATAGCAGAAACGAGCCTTAAGATGCTCTTAAAAAAAGCCCAAATCCCAACTAGAAGGGACTAATAATAGTCCATTTGAACCCTTGAGTTTAACTGTCCTTTTTAGACCCATAAAAACATGAGGCGTCAAAAAGCGCTCTTTAAAGGCGCCGCCAAAAAGCATCGCCTTATGTAACGGCTGCGCATCAAGGGTCCTGATGCGATGACCCCGCTGCCTCGGCTCGCCTCTGCCTCAGGCGCTAAAAGGCGTGCTTTTTTAAACACAGGCCGGTACGGTAGCAAAATGGTACCGGGCTCATCCCTAGTCATATGCCCCGAGTTCTATAAAAGAATTGATAAAAATCAAGCCTTTTTAGGTCTTTCTGCACTTTTTTATAAGGTTTTGCCAACTAGTTATAGGTTTTGCCAACTATTTATAGGTTTTGGTTGTCTCATGATATATCCTCCTCTTCTTGTTTTATTTATTTCTAAGATTAGTTTGCTTCATTAGGTGTTTCGTGTTGGTACTTTGTAAGTTAGTATGCTATAATATCCCGTTCTATCTATTTATTCTTTTATTGAAATCGAGCCTTTTTAGGTCATGTGCAATTTCTGATAAGGTTTTGCAAGTAATTTGAGGTTTGGTTGTCACATATGCCCTCCTGTTACTTGATCCATGTAAGATTATTTTATCCATCAAGTTTCTGATTCATGGAACTTGACCTTTTCAATATGATTTACTGATTTTGGATACACCAACATTGAATTTGTTATGTTTGATTTTCCACGATCATTATATCAACCATAACTAAATAATTGCTTATCAGTGATATGATGTATGGAGGTGTTATTGAAAAACTACTTTCAAAGTTTTGAGTACATAAGTATGAGAGCTTTAAGATTCCTTGTTTTCTTTCCCGGATATTAATGTTGAATTGATTTGAGTTTGAATTAATAATATTATGACACATTGCAGGGGCATATTCATTTGATATAACAAAGAACATCTTAAGATGGGACAAAAGCACAAGGAGATGTCTTGTCACTCACTAGTGCCTCCCTTATCTCCTAAATATCCATGGTTTGTTGCTCAGAACTTTGACGTCGAGGATGACGACACACAAGTCCAAGTTTTCTACAACCTACATGACCCGATGGCTTATTATCGCTGCCAAATCCCCGAGTTACTCGGAAAACGTATCCGAGGTTGTTTTCATGGCTGTTGGGTACTTCTCTCCTCCGACCGTCCACGTGACGTCATGTGGTCTCTTTGGAACCCAATCACATCTAAGATTATTAATCTTCCTCCCTTGAATCATAACGGATCATCAGGAGATAATGATTATATCGAAAGTTATTGTTTGTCGGCCCCTCCCGAGCATCTCAATTCCGTTCTTTTGTTAACCAGAGTCGTAAAACCCAAATTTGTGTACTGTAAGCTCGGGAGAAGAAAGGATTTAAGATGGACCGAAATGACATATGCTAAACAAGTTAGGATCATAACCGGTAGTGATGGTTTGCTACATTCCCTAACTTGCTGCAATGGTACGGTATATGCGTGCATATCTGACTCCATTCATCGTAGATTAGTTACTGTAGAGGTTAAATTTTTGGTTAATGATCGTAAAAGGAAGAAATTAGGAGAAGTTGTGATTACTTTATTGCCATTTATGGAATTCACTTGGCCTAACTTCGTTGGTAGTTTCGGCTATTCGATTGCAATGGAAGGATCTTGTACAGAACTGTTCATCATTTTAATACGCTTAAAAGAAGAGCAAAAAACAGTTGCTGCAGTGAAGTTGTTTAAACTGGACAAGAATAATGTGACGTGGGAAGAAATGGAAGACCTCAAAGACACTATATTATATGTGAACCTTTCTATGATGGCATCACGTTTTGTCAGCCCTGCAATTGCCTCATCAGAATTAGGGGGTTATATACATATTCTTCTTGATAACGGAAGAATGATATACTCGTACCACGTCAAAGAGAAAACCATCTCTTTATCTTCCATGCCTTATTTAGCAGGAACAAACCACATATCAGTGTGGGCAATGCCCGGGTATTTTATTATTTATTTGGTTTAATATGTATTTATTTTGTTTTAGTTCAAAAATGTTTTCTTGAAAATCATATTTTTTATGTAGGTTAGAAGGTGACCGCTTTCATCTTGATTATAAACAAGAAAAAGAGGGCGACAGGGAGGATGAGATAGTCGTAAGATCAGTAGAGGGAAATCATGAGGTTGAATCACACCTGCTCAATTTTCCATTTCGCGTTTTAAAAATGAAGGATTTTTGTGCTAGTGTCGAATGCCTCAAGTTGTTGCCCCTTGCATATTGTGATTATGAATGCAGGTATTGTATTGCTTTTAGTTATTTAAAGTACATGGGGTATTTGTTAAATTTATAAACTTATAAAACACTATGGAAATTGAAAATTTTACGCCGAAGTCTGAATTTAGGATTAGCCCCTTGAAAGTTTTGGATTTGATTATAATTTCTATTAACCAATTAGAAAAAAAGCACCCAAGCCCATGCATATTTTTGTTTTTTTTAAAATCAATTTGATTCAGTTTTGACTAAAAGAAGATTTAATTTTGACTTTTATTGGCCGATCAGGAGGCTTTATTTTGCCATGTGGCAAAATCGAGCTCTCGTATCGGTCCAATCCAGATTTTCTCTCATATTGATTTTTCTGAGTTGGCTCTCAAATGGGATTTTCCTTTACTATATAAAATATATATGACTTCAGTTATATATAAAAAATTGATTACGCTTAAACTTTCACCCTTTATATATATAAATAAATATATAATACTTATAAATATATAGTGAGGAAACTCAAAAATAATCAATGAAACCGAGAAGTAGTATATGATATTCCCGGGTCGTTTATCCCCAACGAGGAGCGAATTGGAAAGTTGAGAGTTGGTTTGAAAATTTATGTTTGAATGGAAAAGGATTTGGATTTGGTTTTTCTAATTAAAATTAAGCAACTTTTAAAAAGACAAAAACTTAGAACTGAAATTTAAGCACGAAATAAGCAAAACAAAATGGCAGTATTAACTTTTCAACACTTAAGCAAAAACAAAACAATAAGCAACTAAATGACAAATAAGCTAAGATATGTTCTATACTACACCTATTAAGCAGCTAAGAACAAAAATAAGCTAAGAATTTAAGACAGATAAGCTAGAAAAACAAATAAGACTCAGCAGTACTAACTTAGCAAGTTAGTACTGCTAGCTTTAACTTAGTACTGCTAGGGTTAACTTAATACTGCTAGGCTTAATAAAACACAACGAAATAAGAAATAAGCAAATAAGCTAAACAGATTTTTTTTACTACCCCTAATAATCATGCATAAAAATAAGCAACTAGAATAAGCTAGAATGGCAAAAATGAACTACCAACACTAACAACACTACCAGTACTAACTAAATACACTACCAACTAAATACACTACCAGTACTAACTGAGTTAGTACTGTTAGGGTAAAAATCCAAAAGAGAACTAGCAGTACTAACTATTTGGTTAGACTAACTATTTGGTTAGTACTGCTTGTTCCAAACAGTCTTTTAAGTTTCCAAAAGTCATTTTTCTTTCTATTTCAAACTGATTTGAGCCTAAATTGTTACAAACAGATTATCAAATAACAATATAAAGCACTTACAAGCAGATTTCAATCAATAATAAGCACTTAAACAAGCTAAATTAATCCAACAGTATTACTTATAAACTACCAGTACTAACAAATTACACTACCAGTACTAACTGAATACACTATCAGCACTAACTCAAAAATTCGCACAAATCACTTTTAAACTAAAAACTAAGCAAGATAAGCACCAAACATCATAAGAAAGCATAAATAAGCAAATATTCAATGGTAAATAAGCAGAAAAATAAGCAAGTAAGAGATAAGCAGTTTAAGAGCATATAAAGGACAGATTCAAAGCAAAACTAAAACAAAAGACATGAAAACATGAAGTAAGCATAAGCAGGCATAAACTAACATGAATAAGCATTAAAAGACAGGAAATAAGCAGTTAATAAGCACTTGTACAGTAATAAGCAAAATATAAAAAAGGAAACTTACTTGATCCCTTGCTCTAAACAGGGATTAAAGAACCTAAATAAGCTCTAAAAACCTACCCAGCTTATAAATAAGCATTCTACTGAACCCATAAGCACTTCCTTTTCTTGCTTATCATCCAAAAGCTCAAAATGCCAAATTCCTTACTAATGAAAACTTAAAAGCTTAGATAAGTTTTAGAGAAAACTTATCCAAAACACCTTGAGTTATAAAAGCTTAGAAGAGCTTATGAAAGACTTTTGAAATTTAAAAGACTTAAAACTGGAAAACGGATTTAAAAAAAAGAACAAACTTAAATTTCATTAACTTTTAAAAACACATTACAAAAAAAAGATTCAATAAGCTGATAAAAACTAAGTTAAGCATAAAAAAAACTAGATGCCTCCATGGGCTTACAAATGCTCTATTTATACAAGAACCATGAAGATTCTAGGTCTTGTGTTTCTTTGTAGAGAGACTTCAGCTTGTGTGTTTGTTGTGTGAGTGAAACCTTCAGCTCATCTTAACCGTCCATTTTAAGTAGTCCCCAAGCAAATTGATCTTGATCATTGATTTCTTATCATTTTCCTTGGCCGAATGAGGGAGTTGGGGATTGCTAAGGTGTTCATTGATCCATGTGGGGTGTGGGGTTTATAGGTTTAATGGGTTTTTGTTTGTTTGCCAGAGGTAGGAGACAATGAACAGTACTTTGGGAACTGTTCATTGGCGGGAAAAAGGGGTTATGTCGGGTGCAGGGGAAAGGTTTGTAGAGTTGGCAAAACAAGCCCTCCAAGGTTATATATGTTGTTTCATGTGTGGTCCTTGTGGGGATGACAAGTTTTTAGAGGTTTTGCAAAGTTAGTCCCGACTAACAAGGGTTAAATGGGAATGGGTCTTAGCAGTTTGGGCCGGTTATAATAATAAAAAGGAAATGGGCCTTTTTATTTAAACTCGGGCTTAAAGTCTTCATTAAATATACTAATGGGCTTACCTGGCCCATTAGATGGGTTTGGGTGGGCCCATTAAGTATTCTTCGGTGTCGGCTCCGGTTTTGACTGTTGACTTTGACTTTCTTGGACGTTGGCTTCGATTTGACTTTGGCTTTTCCACGCTTTTCTATTCCGTGTTCGGTTTTGTCCATTTTTGCTTATCTTTTCGTCTTTTTCTCGGATATCCATTTCCTGCACAACATAGATGAAAACATACAAATACAATATATTTTTGGTACGTTTTTGGTCATTTAAGTCTGATTTTAATGATGAAAGGTATGTGTAATTATACGCATACCAAAATCCCCCATACTAAGACATTGCCGTGTCCTCACGCAATGCTATGAAGTAAGCACTTAGAAAACTAAGCATCTCGATCCCCCTCGACTAATAACCTCGAAAAGTAGCTAAGTGTTCATCAAGGGAATTAAAGACTCGTAAGTTTTGAAAATCTCCGTTTTTACCATTTTTTTTATACACACTTATTCCTACACATATTTTTGTATTTTTCATTTTTCTCATTTTTCATATTAATCAACTAACTAGAACGTTTGACTTTCGTTATTTTCTAACTTTTAGGGATCATAGAACAAAATGCATTTCGATCCGAGAATGCCCCAAAAAGGATAAATTCATCATTCCGGACTTTTCATTTATTCCAAACCAAGCTTAAAACAAAATCACCGTTAATTACGAGTTAATATGCTAACACTACTCATATTTGCAACTTGTAAACTTTTCACTCCCGACAATTATTATATCTTAGGTGTATGTGCTATTTTGAATTTCAACCATGCATCAACGTTTTGCAACATTCTATGTTTCACGTTCCACCCGAGAATAATGAGTTTGAAAGCGAGATCATCCCATGTAGCGACTTTCGTCTCGGCACATCCCAACCTTGCGGTCAAGTGACCAGGTTTTTGACACCCCACATAGACTAGTATCGGGACTCACGGACCTTCATAAACTCTTAGGTTTTCCGTATGCACATAGCTTATAAAATAGAATAGCCAAAGTTCAAAAGCATATTTGAATTTAACAAAAAGAGATCTTTTATTCACACTTAATATTAACCATTTATGCAATTTGTAACCCTCGACCTTTTAGAAGGCTGCAACATCGGTTGTGAGCCGGCAAGATGCAGCAAACTTTTATCAGCCCACAGTTTATATTTATTATATTTTTGCATTTTTCATCATTTTATATATATATATATATATATAGAGAGAGAGAGAGAGAGAAAACGTCTTTTTGAAAAATTCAAGTATAAATTTGAACTAAGGCTAAAGTTTTTGCTATATACTACATAAAAATTATTGATTTAAGTTTAATTTCCAAAAGTAGCACGTATATTAATCAGGTTAAGAGCTTATGGGAGAAAAAGCGACAAATTACACACATGAGCTCTTAAGATTTCCAAATAATCCTTGTTTAGCATCCAACTCATACTTAACACTATCATTTTTCGTTCTTCGCGAATATTCGCGAACGCTTAGTCTAAAAGTTAAGGAACAAGCTAGAGCTCAACACGCTCGATCGAGTCAAAATTTACTCTTATTCTACCCAGCAGGAAAGTCAAAATTGTGACAAAACACTTATTTTATTTTTGAAAATTTTTAAATTTTTTCATTTTTTTTGAAATTTTTGTTTTTTTTGTTGAAATTTTGGGGGGGGGGGGTGTGAAAAAACGGGATTTACAGAGAACGACAAGAAAAAGCGGCTGCAGGCAACAATCAAAATCGAAGATCCCCCCCCCCCCCGCTCCTCCCCCCCTCCTTCCCCCCCCCCTTCACCCTCCCTCCCCCCCCCCCCCCCACGCCCCATCCCCCCCCCCTTTTTTTGAAATTTTGGTGGTAAAAACGGGATTACGTGAGAAACAACGGCTGCAGGCACAATCAAATCGAAGATCCCCCCATACTAGAATGAAACATTGTCCTCAATGTTTTACGAAGGGTTTCTACGTAAATCCTAAGCCGTTTATGAATTATGCTTAAAGATAAACGTTAGTCGATAAAAAAGTAAGGGGGCAACAAAATGTTTGCTCTAATAAGATGAGAGTATTTTTCAAACAAATAAAAGGTGATGGAACATATAATAGTCATTATAAAAGCCATAATTAATATAGCAGTTTGATTATATGTAAACATTCATGAAAATGTTATTGCGGTCGAGTTACAACCAAACAAACAATAATTATTTATAGATGACGGTTGTATACTTTAAGCCAATTTCGGAGCTTAAATTTTTTTCTTCTCAATTTAAAGGTGTTAAGGTTTAAATTTTTACTGAAATGTAGGTTTTTTGACTTTTCGAAAGAGGTTACCGGTAGGGGTGGCAATACGGGCCGGGTTCGGGTTGGCGGGTTCGGGTTGACAGGTTGCCGGGTCAAAAAACCTTAACCCGAACCTGACCCATTTCAATAATCGGGTCAACTATATCAACCCTAACCTGTTTACACATAACCCGAACCTAATCCATTTAACCCGTATATATTGTTGGGTTGGCGAGTTAAATAGGTTACACGCGTTAAATAGGTTAAAATGGTTTCGGTTTGATCCATTTAACCCGTTTTATATACAAAAGTTGGCACATTACACGGGTTGAACACGCTAAATGGGTTTGTGGGTCGACCCGTTTAACCCATTAACCCGTATAATAATAGATATATAAAATTTTAAATTTAAGAAAAAAAATCTTAAACGGGTTGGCGGGTCGACCCGCTTATTTTATTCCCAACCCGAACCTAACCTGTTTGATAAACGGGTTAGATGAGTCGACCCAAATCTATTTTGACTCGACCCGAACCTGTTAATTTTCGTGTCGGGTTTCGTGACGGGTCAGAAATTGCCTCCCCTAGTTACCGGTCATAAAAGCCTAAATAACATTTAAATGCCCAACTAAAATGATACATCACACAATTATCTATTTCAGCCAAAAAATGAACGATAACATCTTTTGGAAAGTCGATTTTTTTTATAAACCTTACAATGCACAAAAATGTAACTTCGATACCTTAAACCGAGAAAAAAAGAGTTGAAAACCTTATATTTATATTGGCCTAAAGTATAATACCTTTTTGTGCAATTTGCCCTAAAATATAACTTTGGCAAATAATACTCTAGTATCGTATTATATAATTAACTTGTATGCTTATATAACTTTGGCAAATAATACTCTAGTATCGTATTATATAATTAACTTGTATGCCATCCCTCTTAAGCATCACATAATTTTTTCTTCTCTTTGACTCTTCCCGGGAACAACAAAAGAGAAATCCAGTTTTTTTACCCGTATTGGCAATCTCCGGAATGGCATGAGGATTTCCAAGATTGGAATAGAGAAATTTATCTAAAGTGCAGTTATAGTACATGTTTAGTATGGCAAGAGATTGCTGTTTTTTGAAAATCATATTTTTTGTAGGTTAGAAAGTGATAATGCTGATTCTAAACAAGAAGATGACAAGGATGTTGATATATTTGTAAGTTCAGTCAAGGGTGATGAGGATGAAGCGCATCTGCTCAATCTTCCACTTCATGTTTTGGAGATGGTAATGAAGTTTTCTGTTGGTGTCGAGTACCTCAAGTTTCGTTCTACATGCAAACATTGTCATTTAGCAGCACCTTTGATACAATGGAACATTGGAAAAGCATCAAAGAGATTGCAAGAGTACTCATTACTTTCACCGTGGGTGATGGTGTTTGACAAACATGAAGGCATTATCACGTTTACTGATCCCTTGTTTGGTGACAAGTATTTTATAAAAACACCTCAAGAATTGATTTGCGATTTCCAAATTACGTGTTCGAGGTATGGTTGGTTGCTGATTTTAAAACCTGATACATCATTAGTGTTATTCAACCCTTTCACAAGTGATATCCGTGAACTTCCACACTTATCTAATTATTTAGATATCTGTAGTTTCTCTGCACCAGCTACTTCTCCCGATTGTATGGTTGTTGGAATCACATTGGGGTGGTATTATCAGGTTTGTATCCACTTTGTAGGGGGGGGACCATCCTGGCGTAAAATTATTCTAAATGTTAAGGATGGTGACATGTTTAGCTCTTTCACATTCTATGGCCGAGATCTTTATGTCCTGAGGGATGACGGAGTACTAGATATTTTTGAAGAAATAGGCAGAGAAGGTCACTCGTGGGTGCGTAATGTAGCTCAAGCACCAACAAGCTGTGGTACATATTTCCCAGAGTCTTTCCAAGTGAGATGTGAACAACATCTGTTACGAGTCATCATGGGCAGGTTTGGAGAATCAGTTGAGGTATTTGAGTTGAATGATTATACAAAAGAATGGGAGAAAATAAACGGTTTAGGAAAACATGCGATTTTTATATGTGGTACGTCATCTCTCTGCATCGATGCCAAAACAACACAGATGGAAAACAAGATCTACTTTCTAAGGCTTCCTATAGTGTACTATTCACTTGAAACATGCAGGTTTCACACTTTTGATAACACCAACAAACAAGACAGTTTTGGTGATTTATCTGGAATAAAACAACATCTTGCCCCTAATGGGTGGATTGAACCAAGCTGGTTATGATTTGTTTATTTATTTATATGTTTTTGTAGCACAATTGTGTAACTTAAACATGTGTTTTTTGTTTTTAATTATTCAATGTGGTTTTCATAGTTTTCATAATTTGATGTAGTGAAATCTATGTACCAAACAAAAACGTTGTGTAGGTGTTTGTGATAATTATTGAATGAGAGCGATGTGTTGACTTATATATTCCTACAGGCTTTCCTGTATTTTGTATACTCTTTTGACTCTTCATATTTTCTCAATTATACTCGTGTTATAGAAAGTTTTTCATACATTGAATGTATACGTACGTGATGTTTATATAATCTGTATATGTGTTTCGACAATGTTGTATGTACATATGTATGTACTATGACATCCTTTTTCTCCAACCAGTTTTCATAATTTGTTACATCTATTTATTAGGTTTGACCAGATCTATGATTCATATTTTTTTCAATTATACTCATGTGTTACAGAAAGTGTTTCATACTTTGAGGGTGTGTTAAAACTAAAAAATTCCAAATGGTAAAAATGAGAAACATAAAAATAAAGTGTATATAAGAAAAGTCCACCTGCATAAACAAAGTGT